>CM050323.1:107849961-107887732 GCA_027475135.1 Bactrocera correcta
TTCATATTTTTAAAAGCGGCTAAGTATATATGTATGTATGTATGTGAGTGTGTGTTTGTGTTGGCGCATCAGTCGTCCTCATGAACCGTTGCCTCGCTGAAAATTACTGTTGAGTAGTGCGCGTTGAGCAAATAAAGCAATTTGTATTCAAAATATGGAAACAACTTTCGTTTTGTCTTTTGCCAACAACAACAACAACAACAACAACAACAGTACAACAACCCTATTATGCAGCAAATGTGGTACTTGGTTGACAGCAACAATTTTTGCATTCCTTCATTTTTTTCTTTGCTTTTCTTGGTGTGAGTGACCCAGAGAGACGTGCAACGCAGCGACTGCGGCGGCAGCGGTGACAGCTGACAAGCTATTCTCGATGGCACCGGTAGCACTTTGGTCGCATTTTTAGCATTTTGCGGTTTGGTAATTTTCAGTCAACAGGAATATCAAAGTTGAAAATGACGACGTGTTGACTCCTGTTTATAAACGCATATAACTGTGTATTTGTGTATGCATGTGTGTGTGTGTTTGTGTGTGTCGGAGTGCCTGACATTTTTGGCAGCATGTGGCAGGCGCTTAGTTGCTCATAACCGCGGAATATTTCGCCAGAATGTGTGTTATTTCCACTTTCGCTCTTGTTGTTGCTATTGTATGCCGAGCTCGCATTGACGATTGTGTAAGTTGTCAGTTGTTGTTGCAATCAGCTAGTGGCGCCATTGTCAATTTGTCGCTGTTTCCGCCAATATCACTCGCGACACTCAAAACGCGCAGATTTTTGTTGTTGTTGGCATTTCGCGTTATTACTTTGCTTTCAGTTTTTCTTAGATTTTTGTTGCTAAAAAACTCTTATTTGTCTTCTGTCATTGGCACTTGATTATCCTGCATTAGGCAGCGCAGCGCGCCCGCTCGCGAGCACAGGAGATGGTTACGGAGTTCCGGTACATCGCTTCGAATTGGATCTGCAGACTTCGCTTGTTTATTCACTTTGAAACTCCTTAAGCACCCACTTTATAATTTCAGAGATAGCAGAATCTTAAATAAACGTCGATTTGAAGTTAATAACGGAGTTGTTTGACGTCACAAAAATATTGAACAACAAAAAGGATTGTTGTTGCTTTCCTATAACAAATATTGTGCATGTGCCGCAAAGTAACCGTTATATTTAATATTTGAGTTCTGTAACATAAAAAAAATAGTTGCAATTTTTTAATTTCAATTAAAGACTCAATAACATGGAAAAGAAAACCAATTGAACTTGATCGGTGGATCGGCAGAAAATCCTGTATAGGCAAAGCAGAAGTCTCATAAGCTTTAAACACATTACGTAGAGAGAGATGTCGTTTTAAGAATAATCGACAATGGAATTTTCCAGACAATAGAAAAAACGTTGTTCCTTATATGAATTATCATACTCAAGAGATGATTTTAAAGACATAGTGCGTCAGTTCATAACGATAATATTGAATTTAATATACAAATTCAATTAGAAAAAAATTAAAACAAATTGCAACCCGATTCAGAAATATTTGTTACACTAGTTCAACTGAGACTTACATATTTCATATGAGTCCTATAAAGATATATGTATATATTGGCTTGTCGAAAAAGTCTTTTCGTATTTTATCAATAGATGTCCAGTGCTACCACTCACATTGTGTCACACCATACATAGGTTGCTATATATATTTCTGGACAAGGCAACACTAAGTGTTGCCAGGTGCAATCTGACATTTCCATTGAAAAGTTTGACATTTTTTAGCATAACATCACTCAGAACGTTTTGTCATTTAATCGTGAATTGTTTTATTTACAGGGAATTAAAAAATTCATCTCGGCCAAAAAATGAAATTAACTCGTGAACATTTTCGTGCGATCATTTTTCACAACTTTCGACGTGGATTATCACGACAAGAGTGCATCGATGAACTAAAATCTTTGTATGGCTATGAAGCACCATCCTATAGCACTGTGAAAAACTGTTACAACGAATTCAATCGTGGCCGACGCTCGCTCAAAGACGAATTCCGTGAAGGTCGTCCAAAAACAGCCGTTGTGCCAGAAAACATCGATGCCGTACGTGAACTGATAATGCAAGACCGTCATGTAACATACCTTCAGATGGGGGCATGCCTATACATTTCTCCCACCAGCATACTTTCGATATTGCATGAACACCTGGCCGTAAAAAAAGTTTGTTCTCGTTGGATCCCGCACAATTTGACAATCGCTCAAAAAAAGGCTAGTGTGGATTGGTGTAAACAAATGCTGAAAAAATACGATCGCGGTGCTTCAAAAGACGTTTATAAGATCGTCACAGCTGACGAATCATGGATCTATGCGTATGTGCCCGAAACAAAACAGCAATCGACCGTGTGGGTCTTCCAAGATGAGCCAAGTCCAACGAAAAAAAAACCCTTTTCGTTGATAAATATGCCTATTTTCATTATTAGGCCAGAAATATATATAGCAGCCCTCGTATAGTATTGGAAAGGTGAGATTTTAAGCTTCATTTAACCATAAAAAAATTAATTCGGGGAAGTTGAAAAAACATAGCTGTTCAAAAATGAGGGGAAATAATGAAGAAATTCCCTATATTTTGAAATTTTTGTATATAAAAGGGAAAAATGCCACGCAAGCCATCAATGAAATTTGTTAAGTTTACGGAGACGATTCTATATCAATTCGTGTAGCACAACAATTGTTCGCTAGCTTTCGTTCTGGAAATTCCGATATGAAAGATGCCCCTCGCTCTGGTGGACCTATCGTTAAAAAAGTTGATGAAATTATGGAAAATATTAGCCAGGATCGTCACATAACCAGCCATAACATTGCTAAGGAACTTGACATTCATCATCAAACGGGTTTGAACCATTTAAAAAAGACTGGCTACAAAAAGAAGCTCGATGTTTGGGTACCACATGAATTATCTGTGAAAAAATTGAACGACCGAATTAATATCTGGGACTCTTTGCTGATGAAACGAAATAAAATCGAACCTTTTTTGAAGTGAATGGTAACGGGAGACGAAAAGAGTATAAAATATGACAATAATGTGCGAAAGAGATCATGGTCCAAGCGTGGTAAAGCTCAACAAATGGCCGCCAAGCCAGGATTGATGCCTCGAAAGGTTATGCTGAGTGTTTGGTGCATTCGGAAAGGAATCATCCACTGATTTTACATTTTAATGTCAACAACTGATGAGAAAGGCCAGAACTGATCAACAGAAAGTGCTTCGTCTTCCATGAGGACAACGCTAGACCGCACACATCTTTGATGACTCGGCAAAAACTGAGACAGCTTTGATGGGAAGTTTTGATACATCCACCATAAAGCCTTGACCTGCCACCATCGGACTACCACTTGTTTTGGTCAACGCACCCTAAATGGAGTAAAGTTGACTTCAAGAGAAGCCGCAGCCACAGTTTTTTGCTGAGAAACCCTAAAAGTTTTACACTGTTGAACTAAAATCTTTACCGGAAAAATAACAAAAGGTGGTCGACTAAAATGGTACATATTTGGTTCATTAAAGTTCATTATAAATAAAAAAAAAAATAAATTTAAATTCGATTAGAAATACGAAAAGACCTTTTCTACTATCCAATAACTTTTTTTCCAGATTTAATTGCATAAAATTTTTTTAAACCAATGACAACACAATTAACGCTTTGCATTCCTAAACCCCTTCAGTTTAACACCCATAATAAAATTTTTCTTTTTCTTTTTGACTTTTTTGGCAACTTTATTATGGGTACAAGAAATTAACTTTCAGCCCCCCCATACCTCTTCAACTTAACGACCAAAACGTACTAATCATTCTTCTAACTAATTTTACATCATTTCAATTCATAAAAGGTGGCAACACTTCATACAATATTTCACAAATTTGAGTTACCTCAGGCCATATTCTAATCGATTTTTAATATTATATTTTTCTCACCATTCGAGCACTACTTGAATTAATTTAAAAAGTGTATAACTTAAACCATTCAGTCTTAACTACTGTAACCCTTTGTACACTGAGCGACTGGTGAAAGCTCCGAAGCTTTTAAGTGATTTTCAAAAACGCTTTAGTAAAAAATTTAAAATGTGGAACAGTTTCTTACTCAACACCGGAAATATTATCTAAGAAAACAAACAACTCTTAATTTAAGAAATATTTGAAAAAATTATCAAACACATAAAGCTTAATTAAAGCAACTTCATTCAGATAAACTTCAAAGCTTCAACTTTAAAATTTCGGTACATATTCTACTTTTCATGCAACGCATTTTCCTGGAGATTTTTTAAGCTCTTCGCACATTAAGCAGTACACAACAGTTAATCTGGTAATTATAATGAAAGCCGCGTAATATTTGGCGGACAAATAAAGCACTGCCCGGGTCATACATCAAACAGGCGCTGCGCCAACACTCTCCCCCGCCACAGTGAGCTGTGCGACTAGCAAAGGCATGCAGATGGGAGTAAACATGCTAGTGAGCCAGCGCAGCAACGGTCATGTGGACGGACGTGTTTCTGTAATTAGAACATTTCGCGGTTAATTTTTATAATTTCTATGCCGCGTTGGTCATCTGCCAAAGGCAGGCCAGTTGGCCGCCTTGAGTACGGGGGCGCGGTGACCGGCATCAAAGCGCAAAGAAGCCAACGCGAAACACATTATACACTAAGAGAAAGAGTGGAAAAAGAACGCTAGCGGAAACGGAAGGTGAATGCGAAAATGGTGAGTAAAATATGCTGCGGCCACAAGCAAGATCCCGAAGCGTAGAAGATGCTGGTGGCATAACTGGCGGCTAGCGGTTGTTACTGCTAGTTGGTGACTGTTGGCTATTGGCCGTGTCGCTGGCAATGCGAAAGCGCATAATTCTCTTTTATGACTTTTTCATGACATTTGCGCGCGCACGGCGGCCCAACCAGCAGAGACAGCGCGAGGCGCGAACGCGGAAAACGCGAATTGCCGCCGCGCGGACAACAGCGGCGCATTATGAAAGCCGCGAAACGCGACCAAGAAGCGACATTAATTTTGTGTTGCCGCGACAGCAACTCAGCGGCACACACACAAACACGAATAATAGCGGCTGTGCTTGCGCATTGGGTTGCGCGCCAGCGTGCGGTATGAGGCGCGTTGCGCTGTGGCATGGCGGTAAGGTACTACTATTGCTAATATAATCATTTCCAGCCGCCACCGTTGACACCGCGACCGGTGTGACGCGCTCTTCGCTTGGTCGCCAGGAGCCAACACCGCGCACCCACAATGGCACAGCGCGGCGCAATTTCGTTAGTGGCTCATTTATTTATTTGTTGTTTGTTATTATCGTCGTTTTATCTATTTGTTAGTGTATCTGCTTGATGTTGCACGTAGCAATTATTTGCCATCGTTGTCATTTGCTTGCTTGTAGTTGCTTGCATTGTTGTTGCTTTTATTGCCGGCGTTATTATTATCATTATTGCCGGTGTAATGTTCTAGTGCGGCGCGTTGGGCGTGGGCGCTTCCATTGGCGCGGCCCTGCCGTGTGTCGCCGTCTGCTACCGGTTGCCGCAAATATCCGTATTGCCGCTGTCGCAGACATTTACCGTAATTTACGTTCGGCGGCGGCAAACGACTGCCGACAACACAAAACAGGTGTCGGTTATTTATTGATATCGGTGTTCTGTTCCAACATTTGTGGCGGCTAACACGGAGCGGCGGTAAATGAGGCGTCTGCCCGCTATTCGGCTGCCAACAATTACACAAGTTGTTATGCAAAGTGGCTAGACAGTGTTTGTTGTAGTATTCAATTCCGACTTTCCTTCATAAAATAAGGCAATATTGGAAATGTGTTAGTTGCAGGCACAAAATTTAATTGCAGGTAATGTTTCTACCTTTTATATGACTTATTTAATGAAAAGCTATTAAAAGTTGCAGATCTTTGTGGTTTATATCATAGGGGACCCAAAATAAGATATAATTCAAGAAATATTTATCTTCGAGGAAATTGGGACCAATGGACAACATGGACATGTACCATTTATACGCGAAAATCCTCATTAAGAACATAAAAGATTACACTGGTATACAGTGGTTTTGTTGCCCTGGATATGAGACTAATTTTAGATATATTTATGCTCACAATTCACGAAACTATTAATGATTTTGTAAGAATGGCTTTAATTTTTTTTAAATCTTTATTTTCATTTTAATTCAAAAAAATCGGAAAACAAGAAATAAAATGACATAAATGCTGAAATTATTAGTTTTATTTTGAAAGATTAACAAACATTGAAGTAAATAGAGAAAAAAATTTTAAAAACGTATACTATATTCCCTTAAAATGCCTTTTATTAGCTTTTCGTTTATAATTCTTCTTTGGACAATCTCCTTTTAAACACCAGCAGTAATTTCCCATCATGTGACAATTCCAGCGACCCTGATACCGTTCTTCCATCACTTTTAGATCCTGGTGGAACCGCTCTCCCTATTCTTCACTACAATTCCCTAAATTATACGGGAATTTATCTAGATGATTGCGAAGAAAGTGTAACTTTATACTCATATTTGCTCCTAGAGTCTGAAAATTTGTCAGCATATGTATTTTGCACAATTGTTTCATACTTGTTGCTTTATGATTACCTAGGAAATTTTCGACTACCAATACAAAACTTTCCCAAGCTTTACTTTCCGGAACAGTCATGACTTTGATAAAATCTGAGCCTTTCATCATTAGCCGTATTTGAGGACCAACAAATATTCCACCTTTTAACTTTTCTATACTAAGCTTAGGAAATTTTCTACAGTCTTCGTCTTTGTCTAATGCTTTTACAAATTGCTTGATCATTCCTAACTTAATATGTAATGGTGGGAGTATGATTTTGTTTCTGGTTACTAATGGCTCTCTGATTACATTGGCTTTACCGACATTTAAAGAATCTCTCACAGGCCAAACATCTTGATTCCAATGATGTTGCTTTGCTCTGCTGTCCCACATACAAATAAAGCACAGGTATTTCGTGTATCCACACTCTTGACCGAGTAAAAAATTAACCATTTTCATTTTTCTAAAACTAATTTTACATTTTCATACTCCTCTTTAAGTTTTGTTGAATGGTGGATTAGATGCAAATTTATTACCATTGTGAAGTAAAACGCATTTCAAACTTCTTTTAGAACTGTCAATGAAAAGTCGCCACTCAGTAGGTTTATATTCTGTTAAACCCATGTCTAAAAGTAGTTTCGCGATATCATTACAGTACACCAGACCTTCATCTTCAGTAAAAAATTGCAATAACTCTTTTTCTCGTGTCCTGTATGTCGTAATTATCACTGTTGGGGCCAATAAATTTTTTTCTTTCAATCTTGAGACTAACAATTCTGATCCTTGTTTTGATAAATAGAGATCACTTATTAAGTCACTGAGTTCATTTTGAGAAAATAACTTGGGCGTAGATGTTTCACCTTCCCATTCACTTCCACTTGTAGACTGTCCCGATTTCTGTGAATTTGGTAACATCATTGTTTCTGAGGGCATTCGAATTACTTTTGGAACGTAAATAGGCCTAGGAAGATTTTCACTGTGTAGTATAGGACATTTTGTAGATTGTAAATCTGGATATGTAGAGGTTTGATTGCGATTAAAACCTTTAGCATCAACAACGCAAAAGTAACAATCATCGAAATGATTTGAAGGATCCATCCAGATCATCGGAATACCAAAGTCCACCAGAACGTTCTCCTTTTTTCCATAACCGTAAAGAGTCAACGCATAACGTACAAACTTTATGAGGAACCCATGGTTTTTCTAGTTTGTCTATATTAAAACCGAAGTATTTAGTGTAAGCCTCCTTAACAAAATCTGTGATGTTTCGTTGTTGTTTTTTTGTTAAATAAACACCGCAAATATAACAAAACAAATCAGTACTATATTTACACTTTCTTCTTGACGAACTCATATTTTAAAAAACAAAACAAATATATATTTAAATATGTGCAGTGATTGAAACGAAATATTAACTTATCAGAACTTATCTAGATTCACGTAGAGGTACTTCGTATTGTCGAATAACTTCGATCTCAGCTGTTCTGCGGAGAAAAGGGTGGGGAACGCTAAGAATAGGGATCACGTGATGTTTGCATGCGCGAAAAAGTTGTGCAGAAGCCTAATAATGACTGATAAAATCGATTTTTATGAATAAAAAGCTGATTATTGTTCAAATTATAAGATTTGTGAAAATCATAAAAATAAGAGCACATTCAGTACTTTCATAAAATATTCGTGATCCGGACACTTGAAAACATAAAAATTTTCACAGATATCCAACAAAAAAAAATCTTTTTTTGTAGAGCTGGGTTATTTAAAGTTTTCAAATGGGAAAGAAAAGTAGCGGTATCTGATGTAACTGCATACTGATTAAAAGATCCAGAACTAAGTTTATTATTCAGTGTCTACCAAGGCGGCGAGGTTATGTAAAATTTTGTCAGTGTGTTCATTAAGGTTCGCCACTCAGCAAATTTGAAATATCATCATCTCAGATGAAGCCCATTTCCGGCTTAAGAACTTTGTCAACAAACGAAATTGTCGCTTTTGGAGTGAGTGAAATCCTCATGTGGTTCAGGAAACGCAATTGCAACTCCAAAAATGTACAGTTTTTTTGTTTTGTGTTTCTGTTTCGGACGGGGAATCCTCAAACAATACTGCTGAAAGGCAGCAGGATTCATTTTGCCCGCTAATGATGTACCTCTTTCGGGATTACGCCCACTTAGTATTATCTTCACAAATGCTCTGATTATTCATCTGGGTTTGAGCTACTCTGCTGTCGTCTTCTCAATCCGATCGGATCGCTATTGCGGCCCAATCTTTCACTTTCTCCCATACCAGCTTTGATTGCAGCATGTGACTTTGGTTTATTATTTATTCGATATTAGTTCTCTCCACAAGATATTTCGAGCAGGAGAAAAAGTTGAGAATGAGCATTTTTTGTCATCGTCGTGCCCGAATCTGTAGAGGTACTCTCTGAAGCCGCCATGGTCCTCAGATAAAAGTCTGTGTCCCCGTGTTGTCTCTAAATCCGGGTTGGTACATTTTTAATGAGCCTATGCGCCCATCTTTCTTTTTCTGCCGCATCCCATTGCCTTTGCCACTCTTAGATTGCGGAATGTGGTATGAGGCCATCACTGGGCTTTATTTCTTTCGCAATGAGGAAGAAAATGCCGTTATCATCAACAGCGAACATTATAATACGACAGTAACCGACTTTTTTCGCCCGAAATTTGGTGAAATCAAAGCGAACGGTATCCATCTTGTTAACGTTGAGAATTGGGTCAGCCACTAAGATCATTCGTACAATCCTGGGGAGGAAATATTCGGCTTTTACTTTAGCTCGTCTTCAAACGGATGTTCTTTGGCAACCATAGAATACTTGCTATAAAACCGGAAGACGTGATCTGCTGGTAAAATAATCGTTTCTGGCCACTCCCAAGTGAAAGGCGCTCAGAGAACCTCCTCAAAACTCGGTAAGCGGTATCTACGCCAGTGAAGACATATGTTAACTCAATGGTTTACGTCAATCAACAACCAACACTCAAGGAGCTTCAAGACAATATAGTCAAAATTTCACCTGAAATGCTGCACTGGGTCAACGAAAATTGATATACACGGGGCGAGATGTGCAAACGAAGCCATGTTGGTCGACATTTCGTTCAAATCATAAATGGCATAAAATTATCTTGAGGCCTCTCTCTTCAACAAGCCAAACAAATCCATGAAATTTGGAAAGAAATCGTTCACACAATTCGAAAAAAAAGTTTGCAATTTTGAAGTGAAAAATGGAACTATGCCAACTTAAGCTTAAGAAAAAGAAAATAATAAACTAAGGATTTTAAGTAACATCCCATCTTTTTAGTTCATTTAAAGCTATGGCAAGTTTCACTTTAGTCGGGGTTGCAGTCTCTTCATTACTTCACTTTTTTCCATTTTCCATTTTTAATTTACAACTTCGAATCGTACCAATCACCCGAACCAAAGTCGCACCACACGCATATGTCACACGAACACATGCCCGCCCGCGGTAAGTAACACGAACCAATTTCACGCTGAATTAAACTTGGAACAATAGTTGAAGTGTCCTGTCAACAATTGTGCAATTGCGTTTGCCCCACCTTCTCGCTGATGCGAGTTCGAGCCACAAACAAGGCCCGCTACAACTCGACAGCCTTTGTTGCTGGTGAGTTACCGTTAAATTGCTGTTTGCCGCTGTTGGCACCCTTCGCACGTGAGCTCCGCTTTTTGCCAACACCGTGCCTCATGGACCAGAAACACCTTTAGGCTATTTTTAAGAAAACTTTTGTATGCTGCTCATCATCAACACCGTCGCAGTGCCACACTGGCAGCAACAAACAGTGCAGCGAAGAACCTTTGCGGTTACAGCAACTACGGTGCGAACCGTAAGGTGCGAGGACACGACATTGCCTCGGCTGGGACTGCCGCAGTTGAAGGTGTTATTGTTGTTGACGTCTGTTGGCGTTCGTCTGCGCTTGCAGCCGTCGTGGTGTGAAATGAATAACGAAGCGAAATGAAGTGCACCTCGGGCGCATTGATGTCTCACCTAACAGACGTGCTTGGCATATTGCGAATTGAATGAGCGTGAAGAGGGTGAGCACACACACACTTCCATACTGAGTACATATGTTTCCATCTTGAGTGGAAAATATGGAGGAAATTTAGTACTTTAAGAACTAAGAGTTTTCAGTTATTTGTAGAAACATAGTGGTCCAATTTTTCAATGCTTAAATTCCTGTTATATTACGCAACATTAACCGCTGTTCCGTTTTTGTCAGGAGACAGTAGTGATCTATTTTCCAAGGCCCTTGAAACTCATGCGGACGTATTTATTCTGTGAATCGAAGTATCAAGTACCGGTTTGAACAATTTCGAAGTAGGCTGACTGAAGTACCGTCCAGGGTACGTGCATATTATACAGATTAATAAACACCAGGATGGAGTTGGTACGTGGATACACTGTCAAGAGTTGAACAAAAGGCAGCAGTTTAAGTTGCTGCGAAGCTGACCTCCAATGCACCTGCAGGCAAATCCAGAGTCAACGTAGACAGCCAAGCAGCAGTCAAGGCACTAATCTCGTATAGCACATCAGCCAGAATTGTCATGAGAAGCAGGACAGCAGTGGAACGAACGGTGCTAGACTGCAAAAGGCATATGCAAAACGGTAGATCGCAAGTATACAAAATTCCTAATGGCACTCTAAAGAGACCGTAGGAATACGACCGGAATACTAACTGGTCACTGTTTGATGACGATATATGTCGCAAAATGAGGCTGACGGAACGAGAATATTGCAGGAAATGTGTCAGGAAAACAATGGACTACGCTATAAGCATCTAGGGTCCGCACGGTATGATACATTGGAGAAGTTAGGCCGCAGAGACAAGCGCAGGAATCCTAGAGGATTACTACTTCTCATCGACCCAGTAACTGAACTACATCTAGTAACGCAAAGGACCAAAACCGGTCTATGCCTGGCTCATTGGCCTACGAGACTATCCTTACCAAACCAAAACACCAGCAATAATAGGATATATAATCTTTATATTCATTTATTCTCTAAGAAAGAGATCAGAGTATTTACTTTTATAAGGGCTTCTAATAGAACCAGTAAGTTCTTATGATGATCTAACTTTGGTAGACGGAGCTAGGTGGAGTATCACTGGTAGCCCTCATAGAAATTTTAGAAAACTCAGAACCACGTTAGGTAGAAAAAATAAATATTTTAAACGATGAACAATATCGAAATCCGAATATTCGAAGTCTGAAGTGGAAAAGAACCTCGGTATATAATCAATATAAAAAATATGTTATATTATACCTTTAGAGAGACCGCATTTAACTGAACTACAACTACATATATTTCAAACTCATAGATGTTACAAAATTTTACCCTCCAAAGACTGTTGAAAACACAGATTTAAAATGGCTGAATTGAGGTGAACGCAATGCCTAAATCATAACACTTTCCACTACCGCGCGCCATTTCCTGCGCTCCATCTCTCACGGCGAGTGTTGCGACAGAAGCGTAGCCCTGCTGTCTGCACGCATTAAAATAGACATCTGCATTATGCAAACGTGTTGTGCATTTCGTGTCTAACTGGTTGGAAAAATAAGACGATATTATAAATCGTTGGGGCAAAGCAAAGGCAAAGGGTTCGGAGAGTTGGGGCGAAATGTGAGAATCAGGCGGGCAACAACGGCGCATTGCTTCCAATTCAGTTGAAATATAAAATATTAGAAACTGACGGCCTACTTGTCGGCTAACGCAACGCGCTCGCACTCAGTTGCCCGCCAGCCTGCGCTGCGCACTCGAATAAATCGCAGCGATGGCCATAAACACACCAGGCAACATCCGCCGTAAACTCGTGTTGCCGCTGCTGCCTGCTGCTGCAGCCGTTTCAATTGCTGCACCAGAGGATTTTTTGGCCCGAATGACAAGGACTTCCTACCTTCGCAGTGTGCACAACGCAAGTGAGAGTAGCGTGCCGTTATTGTTGTTGTACCTTTGTTGCCATTAAATTGCGACTGCAGAAAAAGGCAATAACTGTGCGCCATAACTAGCGAAGGAGGGGCGTAGCGGCAGGCGTGGGGCTAAGCAAAGCAAGAATTATCACTGGAAACTGGAGGCACACACTCGAGAGGTTGGGCTGCAGACAGTCAAACCGTCAGTCAGCCTATAGCCGGCACTATTTTCCACATGTCGCCGCAATTGCAACTCGAGCAGCAGTGCCACTACTGGCTTCTAGTCGCTGGCAACACGCTCCGCATGCAAAAATCGCATTAAGAGTTCAAAGTCACAATTCGCACTTTGCGGAGAACAAACGCACGCACCCGAATCCGGCGCTCACTCGAATTCACCTCGCCCTCTCGGCCTGTAAGTCGTCGGTTGTGCGAATCGTAAAAATTATGAATTTCAATGCGAGCCCAGCGCACAAAAGCCAAGAAACACTACATCTATTGTTGCCACCGATTCTGCTGCCACTTGTGCAAATCAACAGCATTGCTGTTGTTGCTTTAGCACCGTGTTTCGTTGCCAAGCGCTGCTGCCTGCGTCAGGCTCTTTGCCGGTGAATTATTGCGTGTTGCATGCCACCTCTCCGGCCTGAGGTGGCGACTTGCGGCACCGTGTCCTCACGAACGGCCATAAAGTTGCAACTACTGCATACACGCCTCAGTGTATGTATGTATGCGTCTGCAGTGGCATGTGTGTGCGTGTGCGCTTAAAGCTCTTCTGCTGCTGTGCCGCTGTGATTTTTACACATTTTCCGCATTTATGCCCCAGTAAAATTAATTTATAATTGCTCAAATGGAATTCTAGAACAGTGACTAAGATAACAGCCTCTTCCTCTGGCCGCCGTAGGTAAAATTAATGATGCCTTGCTTAATTTATTTACTTGCTAAATAAAGTTGTTTTACCACAGAGCACAGAAGCTCGAAATGGTCACATTAAGACACATGAAAGACTCACAAATTGAGAAATTCCTGGCTTGTCGGCTTTCGAATATTTGCTTCGTTTTAATGCTAATTTTTGGAAAAATATTCCTTGACGCTTTTGGTTTTATTTTACCTGTAAAATAGATGTTTATATCTTGGAATATGAACGATCATATAACTAGCATATTTCATTTTAATCCATTACTTTAGTAGAGAACTTTGTACACAGCTTTTAGTGAATATATTTTGGTCAATTTATTAGTTCGAAAGTCGTATGACCTTTTGTGTATGGCAGCGTTTTTACATGACGAAGGGCGCGAAAAATTAACCGAAAATATTCTAACCTTATCCGACCACATCTTCTTAAAATTGAGAATTACAGTACATCTGAATTATGTGCTATTGAACGGATGTTAATCAAAAGAGAGAGTTATCGCTGAAACCAGTTCGGCCCTTGTGACATCACCTTGAATCCTCCGAATCTGTTTAGTGGCTGAACTGCATCTTTCTTCTTCTCACGTGGTAAATGCAAAAAACGAGCCCTAGAACTAGAATGTTGTACCAAAGCTGTGTAGGCTTTTGGTTGTACTCTAAAGCAAATGAGAAGATAGCATCACTAACTTTTTTTCGAACAAGTTGATTCGATGCTGCTGCAATCTTTCCTTGAAATTGTGTATGAAATTACTAACTACGAAGCTGAAACGCCACTTTTAGACTTGGTAACAATCTCCGAGCGAGTTGCAGTCGACAATTCCTTTGTTTTCGGCAGTTTACCATCAGCGTTTTATATACACATACATTTTTATAGACTTGTTGGGAAACAAAGAGGTTAAAGATTAAAGATTTAAGAAATTAGTTGGATCTCACGAAAATCCCTGAGGCTTTACTTAGCTTATTATTGAGAATAATAGCATACGTAATATAATGGATCAAAGTTGTATTACTTGCTACTTCTAGTTGTCAAAGTTGCATCGAGAAAAGTGAGGTGGAAACTTTCTGGTACTCTTTGTCAAGTCTTAGTCATGCACAATGGCTGAAAGGTCCAGGTGGTCTTACCTTCGTCGATCCAAAAGACATAGCTAAAACTGGCATTAGTTTAGGTAACCTAACCTAATCCGCAATGTCTCGCTGTCATGCTGCTGGTACTTTATTATGTGAGATGCAGATGTAATATAACTGAAGTTTACGTCGTGCAGGACGTTAACGCTTTTTGCATACTTTATTAGATACTTGATATCTAATGCTGATACTTTTTGCAGTCCCTTGAACTACGAAGCTCCTCTAAGCTCTAAGCCCAGTTCCAGATAAAGTCGGGCATAAGTAGAAAAATGTGACTGATATTAGTCGTCTCAACACATTTGTGAAGGGCGTAAGGTGTTTTGTCAATTTGTAGGGTTCTTATGATCTAATATATAAGAGTTTTTAGGTACCATAATTGGTCGGCGTTCTAAGCTACCCTAAAAATTCGGTGTTGGGATCGACGTCCTAACTCAACCTAACTTATCCTTAGCATAGAATCTCGAAAAGTTGCAACATTTCATATCAGTATTGACCATATGAGTATTTTCCTTTGCCTTAAGGCAGGACGGCTGACTGGTCTACGACTGGTAGATTCGTATTATTTATAGAATTTTTATCAAGAAATTGTCAGTAATTCTTAGAAGGACATTTGTACCGAGAAATTCCTTAAAACTTACATATAACCCAGACTAACATTTTGGAACAGGTTACAATTTCTGGTGTTGAACTGTAATCTGGGTCCGAGTTCATGATGCATAAAAGCAGTATCTTAAAGAAATATAGGAATGCGACAGGGACATTGGGTTACTTTAGAATAAGTTTGAAAGGTAACCAACAAAAGTAATTAATGAATTAATCAACCGCAGGCAAGTCATAAAAAGTAAATTAATTTACGCTAGGCTATGAAATTTTTCTTCGTAAGAAAGATTCTGTATTATTTCCCGAGTAACAAAATGAAAGTATGCCGAGGAAACCTTATTAAACCTTTTCTACCTGCTGATTTTGATACTTCTCGTTTTGAGAGTGTCTGCGTCTTTAAATAGCAACTTGATGACTCCACTCGAGCTTTACAGATATCTTGGTTTGTAAACCACGATGCTTGCCATAATTATTGTATTTTTTCAGTAATTTACTTTGGCGCAGAAGTTGCTTTGAACGCTTTGCGAGCAAGAAAGTGAAAGCAACGTAATTACTGCCAACGCCGCAACCAACTAGGTATGTATGTATGTATTATGAGTGTGCCCACGCGCATATCGACATATGTGAATGAGTGAAAATGAAAGTATATCAGTAGCAGTTGCCATATGGGCGCATGTGAGTGTGTGCGAGCTATCGAGCTATCGCTGTCTCCGTGTGGCGCTCAGCTAATTACCTCCTCTTTGTTGAGTTTATGAAAGCGACGGTTTTCCGCTCGGCTGCGCACGCCCGCTTTAAAACAACACGAAATACCGCTACTTCCGAGATGCTCTCACAGCAAGTGCGGTTGTGTATGTGTTGGTGTTTGTGTGTTGGTGTGAGTGCGAGTGAAAGGATTACAATAATAATTATGCTAGATTGTAATGGCGCGAGCAACAGTGTGTGTGTGTGTGTGTGTGTTTGTGCGTTCATTGTATAGGTGTTTGCGTAAGTATGTGCTTTGTTGTTGACTGTATTTATACAAGTAAAACCTGCCGCAAACAAACTGTTGTGGCGTTAATTAAGTGCCAACACGAATTTCAACAAAATACGACAGCAAAACCACAATGACAACGCGCACACACACGCACATACTTGCACACATATGTATGAATGACTAGAATAACAACAAATAATGATTACACAGCCGCAAGCGTTCAACAGCAATGGCGTGCAGGCAATGGCGATATGCGCCGAGCTACACCTTCGTTTATGGTGGGAAGTTATGTGAAGAAGTGTGTGTTGAAAGCTCCAAATAGATTTGGAATTTATTTGGAATTTATGCTTTAAATCATATTCTTTTCATACAAATGCTTTAATATTATTAAATGCTGTTAGTCCCACCGATTCATCAACAACTTTAAGCAGCAAACGTTTGGACCAAGAATGTGGAAGCTTCCCCCGACATTTCGTGACTCATATGGAATGTCAAGCGCAAGAAATCGAAAGCAGCCAAAAAATTCAAAACGCTTAAGGTAAATGCCACAGTTTGTTTTGATTGTGTAGACGGCGCGCATAATAATCAGTTCAGGACACACAACATTGGAGAGGAATGGGGGACGTAGAATTCCTTTTTACATAGATATTGTCCAAATGTTCATATACTTCAACGGTACATTTATCATTAAGCCCTTCTATTACCATGCTCTTTTCAATTGTTGTTGTATTTTCCCAATGCATTCATTCCTTTCACTTTAAAACCTGTCATGGCCGGTTGGTAATATTCCAGTTTGCTATATGTTTTCTTCAGTCAAGCTATCTATAGGTAGAACTTTGATTTATTGCTTTCTTCCGCATAAACCAATAGTAAACAGACTCTCACCCCCAAATCTGCGTTGCAAGGAGAATTCAAAAAACATAATATTGTCATTTTAGTTTTCTGCAAGCAAGACAATGTTCAGCTTTTGTCATGTAAATGCCGTTGATTGGATTTGGACTTACTGCTTGCGTTGATTTATGAAATATAAAAATGTTATGTCTGTTTATAACCTCTATGAAAAAGGTCTTAGTGCAGATATAGAAAAGGTGTGAACAGCCAAACTGTCTGCCACTCGACTCAGTACCCTCTCAAAAATGAAAAGAGGAACACTTTTAATTCCTAGTAGATAAAAGACATTTTAATTCGAAAACCGTTTTCATTTTAGTCATTCATTCAAACCGGCAATAAACTATTTAATTTAATAACTAATATCTATACTTATCTTAATTATTTCTTTTGTGACTTGGTAAGTACTTCAAACAAAGCTGTACATACCATATATACCATCGCAATGAACCATCGGGTTTGAAAACGGACATTGAGTTTGAAGATAGTGGAACCAGTTTTCTAAGCAGCAAAAAATGTATATGAAGGCTTTACGGTTGGCACTGCTGTCGCAAATGGGAGACATCCGTCTGCAATCGCCGGATATAGTGAAATATCTAGGGATCATCCTGGATAGGAGTTTTCATAGAAACCGAATATCGAAGAGAAAGCAAGAAAAAGCATCGATTGCATTATATTAATGTGAAGCAGCCGTTGGCAGCAGATGGCATCTCTCAACGAAAGTGGTCCTCGGGCTCTACGACACCGTAGTCAATCACAATAGAGTGAAGACCACTCTTGCAAAGAAAATCTAGAATGTTCATCATCAATTCTGGCGCACTAAGGTCAACTGCAACCATGGCACTTAACGCCATATAACATAACATAGTGTCTGTGGACATCGTGGGAAGATGTATGGCTGTGAGAATTGTTATCACACCAAGAGGTGATGGGTTCCTACATGTGTCTGAATACTTGGATCGTGAAGTCGCCAAAGCGATAGCTGGCGGCTCCTTCTCTGTTCATATACTGGCGAGAGAGTTGTGGATGGGAAGGAGCAGTTGGTGGAGAGGGACAGTGTGCTTCTTTACGGATGGGAGGGTGTGTTGGTGGAGGGATTTACATCCATTCAAATAGCAGGGCGGAGTTACTAGCTTCGAACTCATTAAGAATATGTTCAAAGTTGTACAAGGAGCGCCTAACCTCGCTATCAATAGCATCGGGTACCTTTGTGTAAAGAAAATGTGCAGGAAATTGTAAAAGAGCTATCAAGGAAAGGCACCCTTCAACCGCTATCAATAGAATAGGAGCGGGTCGGTACTCTCATATCCTCTTGAGTTCTTTACCAGCGCTGGGCCGTCATCGGTACATGCGCTGTCGCGAAGATTTTTTAGCCCAAGATCGATCGCAAGATATCTGATGATGAATTTTCCTCAGTACACTAAGCTTCTCCCTAGATGTGGAACTTTTAACAGACCCTATTGAGGTCTACGCTGTATGACTGAAACCTTATCAGACGCCATCTTCAGAAGCTGTATGGAAGAAAATGAGATGGAAACAACTTAACACTTCCTTCTTGATTGCCCCTCGTTTTGGAGGTCGAGACTTAAACTTTTGGGAACGCGTACCTTCAGACATTTCAACGCACTTGCGGGAACGGAAATTAAATGCCTGAATAATTTATTTGTATTGGTTACCAAGCGTTTTGCTAATGTATTAGTTTATAGGTTTTTTATAGCTTCACAAATTAATACATATAGCAGTCCACGTGCGATATCTCTAGATAAACCATATAACCTCACCCATACCGGAAGAACTTTTAGATGCCTGGGAATAACCACCTTTTTGCTTTCATCTCGAAAATATTTATACCTACGTATTGAAATTGCATTCCCTACGAAACATCGGTCTAATGTATTTTCAGCTATGCTTCACAATATGAAATCCCTTCTACCAAAATGTTGCTTGTTCTTAATCAAGATGGTCATTACGTTGATTAGTTACACAGAGTATTCACATTATCAATAATCGATAATCTCCTCATTGTCATGAGCTTTGATTTGGATAAAATTTCGAAAACCTTTTTAATGCCAAATTTCAAACTTATAGTGCCTCGACTCTGGAGCTAGAATATCAAGCCGATTTTGAATCAAGAATAACAATATTTTGAGTTCATAACATAGATCAACATTCTCAGCTACTACTTATGCTTCCCTCAGCAGTTTCATGAAAATCACTAAACAGCCAAGCCTATCTATTAGAAAACACAAAACTAAGAATAGGATATTTTTAAAAGAAACAGTAAATATATCGTTTTGACTGATGGTTTTGTCATTAACAGAAATGCGATGTTAGAGAATATTGCTGCAAGCTTTAAAATTTATGAAAAGGGAACTAAAATTATTTTAGCTTCTTATTTCTATATGAATGCAGTAATTACCGTACTTCAATATAACTCATTGCATATTAATTTTTTTAATAAAAAAAAATAATCGCCGAAAATAATCGTATAAAAGCACCATAATTCACCGCAAGCAAGTTAAAGCCATAAAACATTAGTTAAAATCGGTGTGCGCACAAAAGCGAAATTTACGAGTAATCGAGAAAAAGTTTCGCTGCGAAAATTATGGAGCGAATTCCAGCAAAGCATTCGCGGCGCATTCTTCACTTCCGCCTGATTCATGTGGCCACACATTGGCGCACCATTGGCATGTGCAACCACAACTTTAAGCGACCTTAGCACATGTAATGCAATGACAACAGCAACAAAAATAACAACAACTACGCGCTTATGGTAATGTGCAAGCGGATGAGGAGTGAATTAATTTGCAGCGCTGCTTAGCCGGGGAGGGCGAGCGGGGCTTGTGTGTGCATGTGTGCGTGCATGTGAGCCTTTAGTGTCCACTTTGAGTCCACTTTGCGTGCTCCAGCGCGCTCCTGCCAATGCTCGCTGCTGCCGCGCGCCGAACGTGGTGCTCGTTAATTAAAAAATCCTTTTTCCGTTGATTAATTTTTTGTGCTGGCGCTAAGCAAGTGACCGGTATTGCGAAAGTACGACAAAAACATGTAATGAATCTGTTGGACGGACATCGAAACGCCGTCCTGACACCACATACAAGTGTGTCTGTGTGTATGTGTGTGAGGGAAGGTGTATGCGGGGAGTGTGTTGCCTGTTAATAGGTTACAATGAATCTATGTGGCAGATGCAAATTAATTATCGCGGTGCTTGAGGACATGTATGGGACCACCTACTGACAGCCTGACACGCTGCAGAGTTTATAATTTATTTGGGCTAAAAAATGGCATAATCAAACATAAAAGGGTGATACTGGCACTCAGGCACTCACAGCTTTAAATTTATTAATGAATTCAAGCAAATTTACACTGAATAGTTATGAGTAAAGCGCGAACGATTTCCTGGAGATCTTTCAGGAATATGCATAAAGGTCAACCATTCTTGTCCAATACAGGGGTAGCAAAAGGTCGCTTAATTCTCAGGAGAAACTTACAGTGGACGAGTAAAAAAGAACCTATATTCTCCGATACTGAAGAATTTTTATCTTTTAACAACAGAAGATATAGATAAGAAGTGAGAGCTTAATGTAAATATATGATCTTCATCTACACATTCCATTAGTAAAGAGATTTTAACAATAGAAAGGGCTCTCATTTTATTAAACACAAAGACTAGTAAGATTATGGAGCCTAAAAACCTTACCTCTCTCTGAGCTCCACGATCAATCTATCTACTTCTGATTGAAGTCATCAGAGTTAAGTTAGGTTAGGTTTTGCGAGCTGATACTCATGCTGGGGATCGCACTTGAACTCTATCACTTTTGCGGCTTTAACACAGAACTCTTGTATCCGATTATATAGGTCGACAAAGTCCTGAGGACAACCAAAATCTGATTAGGCATTTAATCTTCATTCCCAACAGCTCAGTTTGATATTTGAAAGAATGAGCTGCCAACTGTTTAAGCCTCACATAGACTAAATAATCACGTGCTGAGATGTTCCTACCTCGTCTTCTTTCAAATAAGTTCTATCGCTGGCAACCAATAAGATTCTCAACCTTACAGCGTAAACGCCTATGAGAAAATGACCTGTTAAAAACCCCACAACTAATCTTACTGAGGGCGAAGGACTCACTGGACCTCTTTCGATCGACCTTGGGCGCAAGAGAATCTTGGAAAGCGCAAGAAACGATGGTGGTCAATGTAGCTCCAGCGAAGCCCAGCTATCCGGTGGCAGAACGTAGAGCAGACTCTTTGAAGGGCTGTTCTCAATTTAAAAATTTTAAATAAATTCCCAAGCAATGTCATCATTACCTTTTTTAACAACCGCTCTAATCAGAACTCACCGATTCTCTAATTGAGTGAAGAATTGCCCATTTATTAAAGAATCTGCGCTTAAGTCGCAACCAATTTAACAGAAAAGGTTTTATGCTAATTAAAAGGAAAATAAAAAAGCGATTGACGATGCCGGCTGATAACTGATAGCCGACGCGGTCTTATCCTGCCGCTGCCACTTGCAACCTGCTGCCAGCAATAAAATCCAATTCGTTACGGTCATCTTAAAATCATTTAAAGTGACTGACGTTTGGCATTTAGCATTCAAGAAACAAAAAGAAAAAATAAAAGAAAACGCACCTTTTCGCAGCCAACCAACTGAGCGCGACTCCAAGTGATGAGTCGCCGAGATTTTAAATGGAAAGAAAATAGAAGAAAAGTGTTTAAAAAGTGGTAAAAGATAACAACCCTTTTTGCCTGCTTGCTGAGACGAAAAAAAGCTTGGAAAAAGTGGAAAAGTTTAAATCTGATTTTTAATTGATGCATTCGTTGGCAGTCGTGAGTGGCAGGACTCTTCTGAGGGCGTCGGCAATTGAATTGCTTTGCCACCCCGTTAAGCCCGAAATAAAAATGAAAAGTAAGAACCTGCGAAGCAATTTAAAGAAAGCACAAACAAAAGGTGACGCCAGTTGAGCGCTGGTGGTAGCTGGCTCTACCTTCCATTAGCCATTCGGCCGCGAAAGCGAGCTGAAGTACGCGGCTAATCACTTTAATGTGGGCTGGGTCGCGACGGGAGGGGGTTGGCGGGCGCTATCAGCGTTTAATAGGCGGGCAACACGTTGTTTTCATTGCTCATTAGTGGCGCACAACTTTTAATTAGGAACGACTGTGGAGACTTAGGCGGGGCAAGGGTTGACACCAATGGATTAAAAAAAAAGTAAAATTTCTGGAATTTTGAAAATGGAAGACCTTAATTCAGGAATTAAATTAAGGAAATAGTACAAAAAAACTTGATTTCGAATTCAAAAGCAGATTAACTTTAATTTCTAAATATTTTAACCATTTATTCAGAATAAAATTCAAAAATCAAAACCTTTTTTAAATAAAATCTAAATAATTTCAATTCAAGATTTGATTACAAAAAAATAAAACTTTGTCGGAAAAATTTCTGGAATACACGAAGAGGTTAGAAGTTATAAAACGTTAAAATAGGAACTTTGTCTAATACTTATACAGGATTTGTCTGGAAAGTAATAGGACTGATTTTCTTCCCCCGCGACTATACCTTGGAACGTACGCGCACGCACTGGATTCGGTAGAGGGCGTTCCTAGCTAACGCAAGAGCGGCTGGTCAGTTGTCTCCGAGCACCTGGAGAGTCATGACAAACATTTTCAAAAAGAAAATTTGAACATATGGGAAAGTGACTCATAATTTTTGAATTACTTTTTTGTTTCCTTGCCAGAAAAGGTCGATGAAAGACAAGTCAGTGGGGATCCAAGCAGCATGCACCCCGGCTCTCAAAGCTATTCCGGAGAATGCTTTCCGTGACGCCTTCAATGCTTTAAAATCGCGCTGGCAGCGCTGCGCCGATGCAGAAGGAGACTATTTTGAAAGTTTTGAAAGAATTGTAACGGTTATTCATACACTTTTTTAAATTAAACATTATATTCTCTATTCTTTGGAAGATCCAGTGAACTATGGTGTTATAATGAATACAGACCTCTGCTGCAGAACAGTTTTAAGACCAAAAGATCAGGGCGGAATATATATATGTATCTAAAAAACGTAAAAAATAAAAACAATTTAAATCAATGATTAATATGTAAACCAGATTTATCCAAACTGACGCTTTTTTAGAGATCATAGAAAAAAGACACCACAGTTGTAGAACTTTACGCATCAGTGAAGTGTCTTTTCAAAAAATTTCTTGTAGGTACGATGTTTGTTACTCACAAAAGCAAGCATCAGAAACCCTGTAAAGTTTGTTGCTACTAGCTGAGTCGATTAACCCATGTCCGACTGTCTGTCCGAGCTTTCCCCGGGCCGGGGGTAGAATTTGCTTATCGTAAGAGGCAACTAAAATCCATATGCACTATGTCTTTCTTTTGGGGTTGCCTTGAAGCATAGTCTATGTCAGAAATAGTGATACAGGGTAGGCCATTTAAAGTTGACCCATCTGGCAACGCTGTAACTTTTAACAGCGCTAACAAATCGGCTAATGTCATACCGCGTTAGAAGCGTCATTCGAAGACAATTTATACCATGGAACAGTACACTCCAAAAGAACGCGCTGAAATTGTTCAGCTTTATATTCAAAATAACTTTTCAATTGTGTTAACTCAACGTGCGTTTCGCAAAAAAAATAAAGTGAAAAGTGCTCCAGTTAAGAACACAATTAAGTCTTTGTACGCAAAATTTGTGAACACCGGTAATCTCAGTAATGCCAGTCATGCATCCAGACAACGCACAAGACGTTCTGATGAAAATATCGAAGCTGTACGAGCCAGTATTGAGGAGACTTCATCGACATCGAGTTATCGCCGCTCTCAGGAATTAGACATCTCTCGCACCACTCTCCGACGCATAATTCATAAAGATTTGAAGATGTTTCCATATAAAATTCAAATGGCACAAAAACTAAACCCAGCTGATTATCCGCGACGCCTTAATTTTGGCAAATGGGCCATCGAAATGGCTGAAAACGAACTTGACTTTTGGCGAAAACTCATCATGTCAGACGAGGCACATTTCTCGTTGAATGGAGTCGTAAACAAGCAAAATTGCCGATTTTATGCCACCGAAAATCCTCAATTAATTGAAGAACAGCCTCTTTACGACCAAAAAGTAACAGTTTGGTGCGGTGTTTGCGCGAATATGATCATCGGACCGTATTTTTTCGAAGACGATGATGGAGCCACGACAACAGTCAATGGTGAGCGTTATCGAGCCATGATAACGGATTTTGTGATACCCATTATTCGCGAAAATGACATGGATAACTTCTGGTTTCAACAGGACGGGGCTACATGCCATACAGCTCGACCAACAATCAATTTATTGCGACCATTTTTCCCCGGGCGATTGATATCGAAAAATGGTGATGTTGACTGGCCACCGAGATCACCAGATTTGACGCCACCAGACTTTTATTTGAGGGGTTATTTGAAATCCAAGGTATACGCTAATAAGCCAAAGACCTTAGCTCAACTGAAAGCCAACATTCGACGTGAAATAACCGCCATATCATCCGAAACATTGGCCAAAGTCATGGAAAATGTCGAAAAAAGAGTGCATTTAGCTGTCAAAGCTAATTTTTAAATATTAGCTGAAACAAATCCCCTTGGACCAAAATAAATTATTTTTGAAATGAACAAAAAACATTGTTTTCTTTTGTTCTTTTTTTTAGAAACAAATGGGTCAACTTTAAATGGCCTACCCTGTATAATACTCAGCTTGAAATGTTATTACAGACTTTGAATGAATTTCCTAATAAAAGACATTTGAAGTTCAAGTGACAAATGTCACCAGCCATTGAGTATGTGGGGTGCTTAACTGGTGTGACAAAAGCTACGAGGTCTGACCGGAGACTTAAATCTGGTACTACGGTGAGCGGTTGGCCCTGGGAGTTAGCTCAAGTCTGATCATTGGGTTTGAGGCTTTAGGGAGATGCGTAATGGCTGTGGTTTAGACCTAAAGGCAGGTAGATTTGAAAAAATCAATTCAGGGTAGAGGCGCACTGCGGACTTTTGCCGGACCCATGGCAGAGGTTTTAGATCGTCTTCGAAACCGACCAAGGAGGAAAAGGTGTCCCTTTTACCACACCAATTGGAATCGGAAAATACTTGCAAAAAGCATGTATTATTTGGAGCCTTGATCAACGTATTGTTTTGATCTAAGTGCTTTAAAAAGGCTTTAAAAGATCACTTTTCAAATCAGTCCCTATGTATGAACTAACCTTTTACCAAAGGCGGTATACAGCGATACAACTTGAAGCATATCGGTTAATGAAAATAATATAGAAACACCCACTACCCACTTGAATTTCATGAAATTCGCTACAAAATACCTCTTTCGTCATTCTTACGTGTATATAATATATTCTGGTTACAACCTTAATTGAAAATTACATAAATCGTTTATGCTTCAGCTTTTCTCTAACTTATTTTTATTAACACTTCTTTATTACTAACCAAATAGCAAAACAAGGTGGCAACACTCATTAATACTGCAATTAGATTTCTTTCAACAACGAAGGATGCCTGCTAGCCTCACCCACACACAACACTTTTCTCAGCTAACTGTAATAGCAAGGCACATAAATAAATAACGAATGAGAAGAAAAATGGCGAACAATTCGGAATCAATTTTATCGCAAAACTTCTCATCCTGTTGTTACATTAAGCTTTAATTTTTCATCTTCCAACGTCGACTCCCATCAAACTATTAAAAGCGCACAGCACTTTATTGTAGTTGTAACAGTTAGGTGTATGCCCTCTTGTGTGCCCCAAAAGTCGTGTGTGTATGGTGCGCGTTTGTTGTTGCTCGTAAGTTTATCTAATTGCCTTTCGACATCCATTTAATCCCTATTAGTCCTTTACCTAGAAACAAGGCAACTTTTGTATCGGTGAGTGGGGATTGTGTGGATGTGTGTGTGGCGTGAAACTTCAACGGCTATCCATGGCCAAGCGAGATACGCTCACATAGGTGTTTACCTTTTTGGGGTTTGATTTTTGCTGAGTCCTTGTCGCTTCGACACTTTAACGAATTGCTTTGCGGACTTCGATTATTTCGGTGGCGTGTAAGCCGAGAAGAAACAACAAAGCTGCCATTAGAAACAATGAAGTTGCACACACGCACACACATACAACTACATGTTGGCAAATAGTTTGCTTCGACATATGTAGTTTAAGCGCTGAACTAGCCACGGCGGGCACATGAGTGATGCGATGTGTCTGCGCTCACTTCGGTGTTTGTGTGTGTGTGTGGTGCATTGTTTTTGTGTTTGCTTATCGGTTTATTTGAAGCCACCCACTTAGTTGGCCTCGGAAAGGAGAGCACGTGTGCTGCCAGATAATTTTGTTTTATTTATAGACAGCGAAGCATCGCGTGCATATCAATATCCCCAGCTTCACGCCACCTCTCCTCACCCGATAGCGGTGTGTGCGATGATAGTGCCATTTGTTAAGGTGGCTATGTTTGGTGGTTGCTGTGCTCCAGCAGCTGTGCAGTAGTAGTTGATGACCTTATAATTGAAGTTGTACACTTTGCACCCGAAGTTAGCCGATGCACAGCAAGTGTTTACATTGTCAGCCAGAGGTAAGTGTGTGTGTGTGTGGGTGATGTGATGTACTTTTAATTTGTAGCAATTGCTGTGTGGGGAATAGGTAAAGTAATCACACCAACATTACCGTGCTAAGTTAAGTAGGGGTTGAATCGATACAAGTGGGTCTGTTCAATAACATTTGTACTACAAGCATCAGCATCAAAGCATACTTTCCGGGGCATATGCAGGTTACAGCGAGTTTAGTAGTAATTGCCAAACACAGCAGCTGAGTTGGTGTAAAAAATACGTGAGAGCTCCTCAAAAGATTTATTTGTATATTTAGGAAAGATTGAAGGTGTGTGTGTATTGGTGCATTTATCAAATACGTGACAAATTTGATTTCTTTCGCGATTTTTTCCTTGCCAGTTGCGTAACACAAAAATGTGGACGCTTTGAGGATCAAAGGCAATGTTGTTACACTTAATCTCAGTTTCAACTAAACATTTCCGTGTTTATCATCAAATTTTGATAATCTCGCGCGCATTTCTATTTTGCGTTGTGAGCCTTTGAACTTTTATTTTTTAAGTAATTGTGTTGTTAACGATATGCAAGCAATTTTTGCTTAAGGAAAAAGTTAAAATATCATTTTAGAAATAAAGGAAGGTTTTGCTCTTCGCTTCAAGTAAAAGTACCACTCCACCCACTTTTATTACAACTTTTTATGCGTCAAACTATTTAACCGTCATATTTATGCTATAGAGGTCCGATCTAAACAATATAGTATGTTCCGAAATTGTGACGACGACTTTGACAAAAAGCCATACCAAATTTTGAAAAAATATTTTGAGAAATAAAAAGTAAAATAAGAATAAAATTAAAATAAGAATAAGAAAAGATTTATGTATAAAAAATACAAAAATTTAACTAAAAAAAAAAATTAAAATTTTACATAAACACATACCCACTTTTCCGTTATTCCGGTCATTTCGACATTATTCTAGCTTAATAATCTTTTTTCTTTTTGGTTTCAGATAACGCTTCTTCTTCTTTACTGGCGTAGACACCGCTTACGCGATTATAGCCGAGGAAAAAGCGACAACAGCCTCGGATGAGAATCAAAAGAAATCATCCGATCAGAGAACTTTTCTCACTTGCGTGAACTTCTACACATGACTCCATCCTCCTAACTGAGATAACTAAGAGGGTTAAAATCATGGGTATGGTCACGTGGAAATTTTTAGAGACCCCCCACTTGGTCAGCTCATAATTTTTGAAAATTTTTACTTTTTTTAGTTTTTAATTTTTTTCTCTACTCTTCTAAAATTATTAAATAACTAAAAAAAAATGGATGGTAAAAATATTAATTGCCTTTTTTTACGGCTCTTAAAAATTACCTGGAATTCTTGCTTCTAGACTAGACTACCCTCTTAAAAATGAACAGCTTTACTTTTTCTGTCATGTTCCGCAGAAGTTTCTCTCATTAAACACCAAATATAATCACCAATGCGGTATACAGGCCTTGGTCACGTCTTTTAAATTCCTTTCTATCTTGTTGTTAGCGTTATCCTTGTTCTGCCTACTAAGCTCCTACACCATATTTTTCTTTATCTAAATGAGATTGTAATAATTGAATATTCATCCGATGATGAAGAAATACGTAATCATGTCAGCGATCAGCTCGTCATAATATTCAGTTGTGGTTTTCAAGAAACCCCTGCGCTACTGCCTTAAAACTGTTCCAGAATTTTTTCTCCTCACTGCTAAGTAGCTTCGGGAAAATATCACAATCTATAATTTTTTTTATTTATGAGACCAAAAAGATTATTGTTTTTTCTTACTCCTGAAAGCTTTAGAAAAAAATCTTAAAACCTGGTCCTCTCCAAATTCACGAAACTCTACTCTTCATTCACCACGATACCAACCTACAATAAAATGTAAGATAACAAACCTCAATTAGTATTAATAATATAAAATAATTATAAAACAAAAAGGAAACAAACTCAGCATCCAGAATATGTAATATTCTCGATGTGTACTGCATGACATATGTGGAACCCATTTGTTGTCCTGGTTTGTAACAGGCAGATTGAAGTTAGTTTGTCCTTGATATGGCACCCGCCGTATTCACCAGACTTCGCCCTTTCCGATTACCAATTACTTTTATCGATGCGACACGCATTGGCTGAACAGAACTTCGATTTCAAAAATCTCTTAAGGTTGCTCTTCATCCCAAATGCGCCAATATTGCTTGCTTACGAACCTATTGAGCCAGAAATGAACCTCATTGTACAACAAAATTTGGCTCGAAAACGTCGGATCTTTTTGGAGCGATGTCGATGGAAAGGTCAAGCGGCTTCAGTTCCTGCGCAAACTGTATTTTCTACGCTTTCATTATAAGATCTCGACGTAAACTGCGTCAAGCCGTTATATACTTATATCAGTCCGAGTTTCTGCGAACAGCGCTGGGACGGGTTAAGGTGTTGCGAATAGTATGCTCAGTAGGACAATTGTGTTGACAATTCCTTATAGAACATGAATTTTCGTAATAAAGTTGATCGTTTTGTAAAAGCCGTTCAGACGTATGACGAACAATCCAAGCAATATTAAACAAAAATAACATGACAGCTTAACACGACTTACGCGGGATCTGTCAGAAATCAGAACTAATGTGACCATCCGAAAAATCACTGACTTTCACGATTTCTTTAAATGTTGGAATTAACTAATCAGTCCGATATTTTTATAAATAAATACGTTTATGTTTATTTATTGAGTGTACAATAGTCAAATAAATGCTTGAAATGCCACGTAAAAAAAGGTCCTGTACGATATCCACGATTGGGACCGCAATTTTGGTCTAAGGCAAAAATTTCTAAAAATATTATTAATCTATAAGAAAGTCGCCATCGCACCATGGAAGCTTTTATTTGTGAAATTTGACAAAATGGTGGCGGTTTAAACAAAAAGTATCGAATTTGCGTCTTTTTTCGACAGTTTTTCGTAGAAAAAAAATTGGCAGATTTCAAAAAAATTTTAAGCTTTCATAGCGCTATAGCCAATGTCTTTAAAAATTTTCTCTCAATTGGTGCTAGATATCTCTCTTCTTTTGAGAGTGGAAACTGTTTTAAAAAACATCATTCTGAGAAAAATGTGTTTTAAGATTGGGGTCCCTACGTTCTGCACTTCTACAAGGTCTGTCGCGAAAGAAAAAGGACGGCTAAAAAAAAAAACAAAAAAAATCAATAATTTCCAAAGGTTATATTTTTTTATTCAAAGTCGTTTCCTTGTGCTTCGATACATCGCTTAGCCCGGTCAATTAGTATTTCAAATGCGTGTTTAAGGTCATTTTTCGGAATGCTCTTGAGAATATCGGTCGTCGCCTTTTGGATTGCTGAAATGTCCTGAAACCCGCAAATGAAGTTGTCCAAATAGGTAAAAATCACAGGGTGCCAGATCAGGTGAGTAGGGTGAGTGATTATTGGTTAATATGGAGTTTTTTGTCAAAAAAATCAAGGACAACCGTCCACCAATGACACGGCGCCAGGACCCTGCCTCACGGTATTGTGGTCGAGCACGACGAATGCGTGACAAAAGACGCTTCATAACACCAAGGTAAAACACAGCATTAATCGTTTGGCCAGGTGGATGATCTAGAGTTCGTCTCGGTGTACAATGCCCTCGGCATTGTCTTTATTTTTGACTACTGAAGACGACCGACTTATGATCGTCACAGCGGTCCTCACGACCTTCGTGGAAACGCTTAAACCACTCATGCACATTACTACGGGATAGGAACTGATCACCATAAACGTTTTTGATCATTTGAAATGTTTCGGTAAACGTTTTCCCCAAGTTTAAAACAAAATTTAATATTTGCTCTTTGTTCAAAATGCATTTTACGACCGATGACCAAAAGCTGCAGTCACTTTTTGATCGATAACATGGATTTTAGTTATACAATTGCCTTAAAATTTTTACGAAATGTCAACAAGAGATCAAACTTTTTATTTTATATACGCACCAATAGGTGGCGCCACTAGAAACAGTTATATTCAAAAAGTTCTGTTTTTTTTTTGGGACAGACCTTGTATTCCCTTTCTACAAGAAATGTTGTAGCGGCCGTAATAATATCAATTTCGATTTAAAAATTAAAAATTGGAGACAACAACGCAACAAAAAGTCAAGTATAACCCGTCTTCAAAAAAAAAATTTTTTGACCAGTGATATTGACACATTTTATGCGTCTGCTTTCCCGGCATTACAAACTTCGTGCAAGCTAACTAACTATACCCTGTTCAGAATATAAAAATGTTCTTTATTGATTTTACTTTGACCGCTGAACGAGGTTGAAGAAAGTTTGCAATATACCTGAACGCTAAATATGATTCCTATTGAATACTACCAGCCCAAATTTTATTTAAAATTTGATTACGAAAACAAAATTATGTCCTCACATAAGTCAATCAACAGTTACCTTAATTTTAATTTTATTCTCCTTGTATGCTCTCCAATTTAGAAAAACTACGTTGATTCAGATCATGAAATTGGCAAACCTCAATTCATCATACAAAATAATACTCTTTAAAAGATATTCTTATCAGTATTTTTCTGAATGAGAAAAGCACAATGGCAACGAAACATCTTGAGCTCATCAGTGCAGAGACAAGAAATTTGAATCAAATTATTAAATTAAGCTTGTAATTATTTTTAGCTTGTGACCTTTAAGACACACCGCATAACTCAAGTCCTCCCACACACATACGCAAATATAACTCCTGAGTTTCGGTAAGCATTTTCGAATAAAATTTTATGAGCGCACACGAAAAATGTGTAAACGAAAAACTTTCGACATCCGCCATACCTTTTAATAAGCCGAAATTCTCGCGAAATGCCGCTGGGCATTAATGTTCCGGCAGAGTGGGAACCAAAAGCAGTAGGTTGACAACAACAGTAGCGAAACGGTGCGCAAGGTGGCAGCAATCAGTGCAAACGCCGAAGGGAGGTGGGGGGTGAAATCGCAGCAGCTCATTGAAAACAATGAAGCCTGGTGGCGCTGGCCCGGAAGGAGGCTGCGCTATTAATTAACCCTTTTACGATAACATAAGACAGCTAATACCGAAGGCAAATAACCAACAACAACAACAGCGGCAGCAACAATAAAGTGGAAGCCAGGAATGCCGCGTGAAAAGTTAGACCGTTATTGCGAAAAGCCACAGGAATGAAAAGCGAAAAGTAAAAATTTATGAAGCGTTTAATTGAATAAATTAAAGAAAATAATACCTTGGAACACTCCCGGTTGTGCAGTAGCGCTTTAGGTGTGGTGGGGGCGGTGACCAAGAAATTGCAAAAGTTTAATTACAAATAAACAGATTTAAATGATAAAAGCCGCCAAAGCAGGAGAGTGCCGCAAAGACAAGCAATTAGCAGGAGCGGGCAACGGGCAGCGGGCAGCGGCGCTCGAAGAGTAACATTTTAATCAATTTGCAGCGATTTCACTAAGCGAGGGTGCGAAGAGTGGGTTAAAGTGGACCGCCAGTGCAAAGAGCATACACAAATCATAAGTCAAAAGCGCACTGCTCGGCGACTGACTGCTGCGGCGGCATAAATCAATGCGAGAGGACTCTGCCACAAGCGCTCACGTATCACACTGCCGCTCCGTCGCTGCTTCGCTCCGCCACTCGGCGTATCTGACGGCCGAGGAGTGCTTCCTGCTGCTGCCAGCGAAGGATTTACGGCAAGCGCGGCGCGTATGTGCGAAAGAAGCCGAGCAGAAGTAGCTGCGGAAGAAGACCCCGTCAGGAGATAGCAGCAGAAGCAGAAGAAAGCGGCGATTGTGTCAGCATCACACACGGTGTATCCACAACCGCAAGAGCAAGACACCGCCTCCGTCCGCGCGCTTACAATGTAACGAATCGCTGCTTTGTAAGCTTTCACTGTCGTGTGGCATGAACCAAAAAGCGCCATAAGTCAAATTTATCAACAAGCCAAAGCGCAGCCTTAGAAGAATTACGCACACGAAGTGGAGCAAGCGTGAGGCAGCATATGCGATGTGTACCTACGTTGGGGGGAGTGTGTGTGCCACACGTTCTTTGTGGCATAAGTCAACTTGCCGATGGCAGTGCGTGTGTGTATGTATGTATGTGTGTGGCTGCCTTTGCGCCCAGAGATGGATTACTTCGCACCACTTGAGCGATTCCAAATGCCAACTGCCACAAACCGACCAAGTGGCAGCGCAAAAAGTGTCACGCACGATGCGTGCAACATGCCGAAAAATATGTCTTTGATGTCATAAATCAATTAAAGTTGGATTCTGAAAATGAAGCTCGATTCGGTGCAAGTATTACGAATGTCAGCGTTGTTAGTGTAGCCGAGTGTGTGGCCTGGCGGGTGGCTATGGAGCTTTGCAGGTTGCAAATTAACACGCGGTAGGTAAAGTATTGCGGGGCGCTTGCCACCAGAATATTTTCCAATGCATAAATGCGTGGACAATTATATAAATAAATATATACACACATACTTAGACACATGTGTGTGTTTACTTAATGATAGCTCTGGAAAAAAGCTTCAATTAATGAAGACAGCGAATTCCCTCAAGATGTTCGGTACATTTCCAGATCCACTGGGAATAAATATTTGCTCTGGCGGAGTGATAATCATAACTGACTACAACAGCAACATCACCTTTCAGCATCAACCACCATTTTTTCAATTCCCTGGAACACCTTCACCCTTTTGCCGATTGTCATATGATAAATAATTATTTCCTCATCAGAATCGAAATGAAATAAATGCGCGCTGGCGATGAGGAGATTCATCATTGTGTATTTAGTGAGCTTTTTCGGCCTGTATCTAGATGCCTCATATGTACATATGTGTTTGGCCATGTGACACCCATACATATGTATGTGTTTATTTGTTGTGGCAGTGTAAGTTTAGTACTCTGAAGAATACCAGCGCGGAGTTTGTTGTTTATGTCAGTCTGACTGTCATTTGTGACAGTTGAGCTCACGTGACACACACACACATACATCTAGTAGTTGTAATTTCGCCGAAGTGTAATTAAGAAATTCCTATTGTGCAAATGAAAGTGAAGAAAGAGCAAATGACAGTCAATGCCAAAGACAGATGCCTGCAAGGTGACTGCCGCACTTGGACTGACAATGAGCAGAACTGTTTGCGTAGACACAATAAAATGATGGAACATTAAGGTGTATGCTATTGTTTATGTGTAATTCATATGATATATTGTATTTATTAAATTGTTTATATGTTTATGCATATGTACACATATATATATAGTGGCGGACAAAATCTACATACCCCGCCTGTTTTCTTTGATATGAGTTTTAGTATTTACTGCTGCTTGAAGATGCCATGACATTGATTCTGCTAAATTTGTCAAATCTGCAGATGTATTGCTGTTCCAAGTTTCTAATATGCGCTCTTTGAGTATAACAGGGCTAGAAATCTAGTGCTTCTAATTTTGTGTTCAATAATATTCAAATCTGGACTTTGAGGTGGTGTGTTTAATTGTCTTGAAGCGCAATACAGCAACCAGTCCTTAACAATTTGAGCCATATGCTTCGAATCTTTATTTTGTTGAAAGATCTAACCGGAACCGAGCCTTAAATTATCTACGAAGGTTTGAAATTACATATGTACCGACAGAGACTTATACTTATAACGGTCCATTGTATCTGCAGTAAAGGCAAACTTTCCAACGCGGGAGGCCGCTACAGCTCCCCAAACCACTACGCTGCCGCCACCGTGCTTCGAAGTTGATACTACGCTCTCCGCTTCAAGCGCAACGTTAGTTTTCCTCTAAACTTTAGCTCTTTCATCGCTACCAAAACTATTGAATTGACTTATCTGTAAATAAAACTTTTTCCCAAAAATCCATCCTTTTTTCCTCCTTTTTTTTTGGCGAATTCTAAACGATGCTTCCGGTTTATTCCGTGATGTTCTATTGTCGAACGCATTATCGTTTAGAGTTCCTTGAATTGTTCTTGGATGATACTGTTTTATGACGTACTTGCTATGTGTTCGGCTAGTTTTGGAGAATTTTTTTTCAAATTCAAATTCTTTATTAGGTAGAAAAATAAACTTAAATAGTGTACAATTCACAGAATATGGTATATATACCTTAATTCTACAACATTTTCCTTTTTGTTATCACAGATTTTATGTATTCTATAAAAGGTATTTCAGAGGAAAGTACTACTATATAAAAACCTCTGCTATAAATCTTACAAACTAGTTTGTATTGTTCAACTAAATGGTGAAAATACTAAATTATTATGGATGTAGATTAGATACCAATATTTTGTCAGAGAAAGCACAACGTATCACGAATCTTTCAGTCAATAATTGAATTTGTTCTGATATTAGTTTGATGTTAGAATGATTATGAAGTCTTATGGTAGAGAAATCCTATGGCTATGCCCCATGCAGGGCAAGCATATAAAATTATGGATTGGAAAACTGTTTTATAGATTACTAATTTGTTTTCTTTGCTCATACTAGACTTTCTGTTAATCAAAGGGTACAGCATTTTTATAGCTATGTTGACTTTCTCTTGTATGTGTTTTATATGTTCACTATATGTAATTTTTTTATCAAAAGTAACACCAAGATATTTCACAGAGCTGGCCCAAGGTAATTCGTGATTTTCCAGTTTGAGCCTTGAGCTTCTATTGAAAAAGATAGCTTGTGTTTTTTTGTTAATTCTAATTTTCCATCTTATCATGTAGTTTGAAATGTTGAATAGTGCACCCTGTAACTTAGTTACTATGTCATTGCCAAACTCATGCGAATGGAAAATTGCAGTGTCGTCGGCATACATAGCATAATGACAATTTTCAAATCTTGGGAAATCGGAACAGTATAGTGTATACAATAAGGGGCCAAGTACTGATCCCTGCGGAACTCCAGCCGGTAGTTGGATCATGTCGGAGTATTCATTATTTAAACACACACAAAAATAGCGATTAAATAGCGATTGGTCAAAAAACTTTGAATTATTTTTACAAGATGAAATGGAAAGTGAAAATTAACTAATTTATGTATAAGACCATTATGCCACACTGTGTCAAATGCTTTTTCAACGTCCAGTAATATTAGACCAGTTGACTTTTTGTTTTCGAAGTTAGACTTTATATGATTAGAGATACGTTTAATCTGGTGCGTTGTAGTGTGAAACTGTCTAAATCCAAATTGTTCATTTGGTAATATTTGATTAAGATTTATAAATAGAGACATTTTTTGTTGAATAACTTTTTCAAAAATTTTGCTAAGGCTACTTAAAAGACTAATTGGTCGATAACTTTCCGTAATATTAATTGGTTTACCAGGCTTTCAGATTGGTATGATTTTTGCAGTCTTCCAGGTGCGAGGAAAATATTGCAATTTTAGACAAGAGTTTATTATAAACGTGAAATACAGTATGGCTTCTGTAGGCAGATATCTTAACATAATATTTTTTATCATCATGACCTGCTGATTTTCTTAGTGGGGATCTACGAATTAAATCTTCAACATTTGGAGAATTTACTTTCGAATTATTGTCCACTCCTTTGAGAATCAGGCTGACGTCTATACGAGCTAGTTTTTTCGGGCGGCCACTGCGCGGTTTATTTTCGGTGAAACCACTATATTCATTTTTTTTTTTTAATTGGCCGTACTATTGCTCAACTCAAGTTTAAAATTTTAGAAATTTTAAACACTAAACATAATGAAATGAAAGAAAAAAGCTAACAGTACATTACGATTATCATAACATTGTACAAAATATGAGCTCCATACTGTATGTAGGCTTTTGTCAACGCAATTTTTCATTTTTTTTTTTAGTAAAATCAATAAAACGATTTGTTATTAAGTATATTATTCCCTCTAACTTTTCCCATATTTGTAACCACTAATTTTATTCACACTGAAAATAATAATGACTGTAACAATAAAATCTATATATATAAAAGAAAGTTGATGTTAGTTACACCATTTATAACTCACGAACGGCTGAACCGATTTGGCTGATAATTGGTGGAGAGGTAGCTTAGAACCAGGGTAAAGACATAGGATACCGTTTATCTCTTTATGTCAAGGTTTAATACAACTCATAAATACAAAAATTGTATTTCAAATCATAAGCATTTGTTAAAAATTCATGTTTGTAGGAATCATTTGAATATATGCGTACAATTTTAAACAGAGTCTTCTCAAAAATAATACAATTGCTAAATTGTGTTTGGAATAGAAGAAAACTGATTATAACTGGCCCAGTAATCAGTCATTGAGTATGTATTATATTTACTACGTGCATCCCAAAAGACTGTTGTCATAACCTTTCCCGCCGCCTTTTTCGTTTTTCCACGCCTGAGAACCTATTCACCAGGTTCATCATGTGCAGTCCACTACAATGGCTGTCGATTGGACTCCAGTGGGAAATGATGGAGCTATTTAAACACTTCTCAGAATCAGTTATTCGTTGTTTTTGTTGGATTATGAACTTGCGAGGCACCTACTTTGCTCATTTTGCCTGTTTCCAGGTTAGCAAATATCTTTTCAACGATGGATTTCCCTGAGCCAAAATTCAACATTATTTTCCCCAAAAAGCCAAATGCTTTATTAACACATGAAATGCTTTATGATCAATTTGTTTGTAAACTAACACAAGTTGTTTATTCTTGTAATCCAACTAATAGAATTCATATAGATGGTAGTAGTATTATCTATGTATCAGCCACAGTGAAGCGTGGACGGGTCCTCTAGTTTATTCATAAAAGCAACATTGACCAAAGAAAAATAATATTTTTTGTATATTTTACTGGTTTTCATATCCTCAATACATAACTTTTATATACGTCGAAGTATATTCCAATTGAAACGACGGAGACTACGGCTTTTGCAACACCAACTCTCGCTTCCATGACATCTTTAGATATTTATATTTCGAAGTCAGAAAGCCTTCCTTACTTCTTCCCTCCTTTTAGCAACAATTGATCATAATATGAAAAGTTCTGTTATCAATATTATTCTAATATTTCACTATCACCAGATAGATCACTTAGCACCCAAAGCTGATTGATGTATCATCCACATATTATTTATTACAAAATGTGTTTTTTTTTATTTGTTCTGTTTTTCCATGACACAATACCTTTTCCGGAGTTAATCTTTTTGACAGCTGTTAATTGCAAAATTACCAAAATAATGTATTACAGTGAATGAGATTCTATAAATTTTCCCATGATTAATGAATTC
>CM050323.1:107888732-107917438 GCA_027475135.1 Bactrocera correcta
TGAGAATTACAGTACATCCAAATTATGAGCTTTTGAACGGATGTTAATCAAAAGAGAGAGTTATCGCTGAAACCAGTTCGGCCCTTGTGACATCACCTTGAATCCTCCGAATCTGTTTAGCGGCTGAACTGCATCTTTCTTTTTCTCACGTGGTACATAAATGCAAAAAACGGGCCCTAGAACTAGAATACAGCCTCATTTGCCCACAGCATGTTGTACCAAAACTGTGTAGGCTTTTGGTTGTACTCTAAAGCAAATGAGAGAATAGCATCACTAACTTTTTTTCGAACAAGTTGATTCGATGCTGCTGCAATGTTTCCTTGAAATTGTGTATGAAATTACTAACTACGAAGCTGAAACGCCACTTTTAGACTTGGTAGCGAGTTGCAGTCGACAACTCCTTTATTTTCGGCAGTTTACCATCAGCGTTTTATATACACATACATTTTTATAGACTCGTTGGGAAACAAAGAGATTTAAGAAATTAGTTGGATCTCACGAAAATCCCTGAGGCTTTACTTAGCTTATTATTGAGAATAATAGCATAAATAATTTGATGGATCAAAGTTGTATTACTTGTTACTTCTGGTTGTCAAAGTTGCATCGAGAAAAGTGAGGTGGAAACTTTCTGGTACTCTTTGTCAAGTCTTAGTTATGCACAAAAACTAAATGGTCTCGGTAGCCTTACCTTCGTCGATCCAAAAGACATAGCTGAAACTGGCATTAGTTTAGGTAACCTAACCTAATCCGCAATGTCTCGCTGTCATGGTGCTGGTACTTTACTCGTATAATGTGAGTAAAGATGTAATATAACTGAAGTTTACGTCGTGCAGGACGTCAACGCTTTTTGCATACTTTATTAGATACTTGATATCTAATGCTGATACTTTTTGCAGTCCCTTGAACTGCGAAGCTCCTCTAAGCTCCAACCCTTGTTCCAGATAAAGTCGGACATAAGTAGAAGATGTGACTAATATTAGTCGTCTCAACACATTTGTGAAGGGCGTAAGATGTTCAATTGTCAATTTGTGTGGTTCTTATGATCTAATATATAAGAGTTATTAGGTACCATAATTGCTCGGCGTTCTAAGCTACCCTAAAAAATCTGTGTTGGGATCGACGTCCTAACTCAACCTAACTTATCCTTGTTGTAGCAGAGAATCTCGAAAAGTTGCACCATTTCATATCAGTATTGACCATGCGAGTATTTTCCTTTGCCTTAAGGCAGGACGGGTGACTGGTCTACGACTGGTAGATTCGTATTATTTAATAGAATTTTGATCAAGAAATTGTCAATAATTCCTAGAAGGACTTTTGTACCGAGAAATTTCCCTTTAAAAACTTACTTATATCCCAGACTAACATTTTGGAACCGGCTACACTTTCTGGTGTTAAACTGTAATCTGGGTCCGAGTTCATGGTGCATAAAAGCAATATCTTAAAGAAATATAGGAATGCGACAGGGAAATTGGGTTACTTTACCTAAATTCTATTCATAATTTGCAGTATGGGGAGTTTAATTATAATAAGTTTGAAAGGTGACCACAAAAGTAATTAATGAATTTTCCATCCGAAGGCAATTCATACCAGAAGGTAAATTAATTTAGGCTAGGCTTTTAAATTTGTCTTCGTAAGAAAGTTTCTGTATTATTTCCCGAGTAACAAATTGAGATCAAAATATGTTGGGGAAACCTTATAAAACCTGTTTTGCCTTTTGTTTTTGATGCTTTTCGTTTGGAGGCTGTCTGCGTCTTTAAATAGAAATGATGAACTCAACTCGAGCTTTACAGATAACTTGGTTTGTAAACCACAACGCTTGCCATAATTATTGTATTTTTTTCAGTAATTTACTCTGGCGCACAAGTTGCTTTGAACGCTTTGCGAGCAAGAAAGTGAAAGCAACGTAATTACTGCCAACGCCGCAACAAGCTAGATATGTAGGTATGTATTATGAGTGTGCCCACGCGCATACCGACATATGTGAATGCATGAAAATGAAAGTATATCAGTAGCAGTTGGCATATGGGGGCATGTGGGTGTGTGCGAGCTATCGCTGTCTCCGTGTGGCGCACAGCTAATTACCTCCTCTTTGTTGAGTTTTTGAAAGCGACGGTTTTCCGCTCGGCTGCGCGCGCCCGCTTTAAAACAACACGAAATACCGCTACTTCCGAGATGCTCTCACAGCAAGTGTGGCTATGAATGTGTTGCTTTTTGTGTGTTGGTGTGAGTGCGAGTGAAAGGATTACAATAATAATTATGCTAGATTGTAATGGCGCGAGCAACAGTGTGTGTGTGTATGTGCATGTCAGTGTGTTCGTTGTATAGGTGTTTGCATAAGTATGTGCTTTGTTGTTGACTGTATTTATACAAGTAAAACCTGCCGCAAACAAACTGTTGTGGCGTTAATTAAGTGCCAACACGAATTTCAACAAAATACGACAGCAAAACCACAATAACAACGCACACACACACACGTACATACATGCACACATATGTATGAATGACTAGAATAACAACAAATAATGATTACACAGCTGCAAGCGTTCAACAGGAATGGCGTGCAGGCAATGGCGAAATGCGCCAAGCTACACCTTCGTGTATGGTCGGAAGTTATGTGAAGAAGTGTGTGTTGAAAGCTCCAAATAGATTTGGAATTTATGCTTTAAATTATATTCTTTTCATACAAATGCTTTAATATTATTAAATGCTGTTAGTCCCACCGATTCATCAACAACTTTAAGCGGCAAGTGTACTTAGTTCCTGAAAAGAATATGCATGATATCTATAAACCAAAAAAGTGGAGGTTCCCGCGACATTTCGTGATTCACATGGATTGTAAAGCGCAATAAATCGAAAGCAGCCAAAAAATTCAAAAAGCTTAAGGTAAATGCCACAGTTTGTTTTGCTTGCGTAGACGGCGCGCATAATAATCAGTGCAGGACACACAACATTGGAGAGGAATAGGAGATGTAGAATTGCTTTTTACATAGATATTGTCCAAATGTTCATATACTTCAATGGTACATTTAGCTTCAAGCCCTTCTATTACCATGCTGCTTTCAATTGTTGTTGTATTTTCCCAATATATGCATTCCTTTCATTTTGAGACTGGTTGTGACCGGTTGATAATATTCCAGTTTACGTATATGTTTTCTTCAGTAAAGCTTTCTATAGGTAGAACTTTGATTTATTGCTTTCTTCGGTATAAACCAGAAGTAAACCGACTCTCACCCCCAAATCTACGTTCCGAGGAGAATTCAAAAAGCATAATATTGTCATTTTAGTTTTCTGCAAGCAAGACAATGTTCAGCTTTTGTCATGTAAATGCCGATTGGACTTAGACTTACTGCTTGCGTTGATTTATGAAATATGCAAATGTTATGATACAGTCTGTTTTATAACCTCTATGAAAGAGGTCTTAGTGCAGATATAGAGGCGGTGCGCACATCCAAAACTGTCTGCCACTCGACTCAGTACCCTCTCAAAAATGAAAAGAGGAACACTTTTAATTCCTAGCAGATAAAGGACATTTTAAAGGGGTATTCAAGTCTAGAAGCATGAATTTCAAGTAATTTTTAAAGTGTCGTAAATAAAGGCAACTAATATTTTTACTATACATTTTTTTATTAGTTATTTGTTAGTTTTAGAAGAGTAGAGAAAAAATTAAAAACTAAAAAAAGTAAAAAATTTCAAAAATTTTAAGCTGACGAAGCCCTCGATTTCAACCCTCTTAGTTATCTGAAACCAAAAAGAAAAAAAGATTTTTAATCCAGAATAATGTTGCAATGGCCGGAACTGCGGAAAAGTGGGGAAAAAATTTTTTCACAAAATGGCGACTGCCTAAAAAAAGTTTTTTTGGATCACTTTTTCTGACTGTTTCGAATTTTTAAAAATAATAAAAATAAAAAATGGGGATGGGGCTAGTTCCAGCCATAGGCAAGCCTATAAAGAAGACTCTATAAAAATTTCAAGTAAATCGGTCTAGTAGAACCTGAGAAATCGTTGGTATCGTTCCGAAAAAGTCAGTTTTGAGAAAAACGCGTTTAAAGTTTCACGTTCCGGCCGAACCAGTTTGGATGCCGGGTCAGAAAAATGCCTATATCTCCGAAAATAACTTGAATATTGAAAAATCCTCTTGTACGCATTTTCTTTAATAGTTAAACTTTGAAAATATAAAAACAAAAATTTCGGTTTTTTTAAATTTCTAGACTGGAATACCCCCTTAATTCGAAAACCGTTTTCATTTTAGTCATTCATTCAAACCGGCAATAAACTATTCTTTAATAACCAAAATCTTAACTAATCTTAATTCTTTCTTTTGTTACTTGAAAAGGACACCATACGACACCATAGTCAATCACAATAGAGTGAAGACCACTCTTGCAAAGAAACTCTAGAACATTTAACGGGAGGTGGTCATCATCAATTCTGGCGCACTAAGGTCCACTCCAACCATGGCATATAACGCCATATTGCACATAGTGTCCATGGACATCGTGGGAAGATGTATGGCTGTGAAAATTGTTATCAGACTCAGAGGTTATGGGTTCCTACGCGTTCCTGAATATCGCGAAGTCGCCAAACCGATAGCTGGCGGCTCCTTCTCTGTTCATATACTGGCGAGAGAGTTGAGGATAGGAAGGAGCAGTTGGCGGAGAGGGACAGTGTGCTTCTTTACGGATGGGAGGGTATGTTGGTGGAAGGATTTACATCCATTCAAATAGCAGGGCGACGATACTAGTCTTGAACTCATTTAGAATACGTTCAAAGTTGTCCAAAGAGCGCCTAACCTCGCTATCAATAGCATCGAATGTCTTTGTGTAAAGAAAATGTGCAGGAAATTGTAAATGAGCTGGCAAGGAAAACACTCTTCAACTGCTATCGATAGAATAGGAGCGGGTCGGTACTCTCTTATCCTCTTGAGTTCTACTACTATCTGGACTTCGCGGAAGCTTTACCAGCGCTGGGCCGTCATCGGTACATGCACTGCCGCGAAGGCCTTTGGTCCCAAGATCGATCGCAAAGTATCTGATGATGCCTTTGCCCTCAGTACACTAAGTCTCTCCCTAGATGTGGGACTTTTAACAGGCTATTGCCCTATTGACGTCAATGCTGTAAGACTGAAACTTTATCAGACGCCATCTGCAGAAGCTGTATGGAAGAAAATGAGGTGGAAACAACTCAACACTTCCTTCTTGATTGTCCCTCGTTTGGGAGGTCGAGACTTAAACTTTTGGGAACGCGTAGCTTCAGACATTTCAACGCACTGGCGGGAACGGAAATTAAATGCCTGAATAATTTATTTGTATTGGTTACCAAGCGTTTTGCTAATTTATTAGTTTATAGGTTTTCTTTTCTATGGCTTCACAAAGGAATACATATAGCAGTCCACGTGCGATATCTCTAGATAAACCATATAACCTCACCCATACCGGAAGAACTTTTAGATGCCTGGGAATAACCACATTTTTGCTTTTATCTCGAAAATATTTATACCTACGTATTGAAATTGCATTCCCTGCGAAACATCAGTCCAATGTATTTTGAGCTATGCTTTACAATATGAAATCCCTTCTACCAAAATGTTGGTTGTTCTTAATCAAGATGGTCATTATGTTGATTAGTTACACAGAGTATTCACATTATCAATAATCGGTAATCTCTTCATTGTCATGAGCTTAGATTTGGATGAAACTTCGAAAAATTTTTTAATGTAAAATTTCAAATTTATAGTGCCTCAAAGCTGGAGCTAGAATATCAAGCCGATTTTGAATCAAAAATAACCCACATTTTGAGTCTTTAACATAGATCAACATTCTCAGCTACTACTTATGCTATCGTCAGCAGTTTCATGAAAATCACTAAGCAGCCAAGGCTATCTATTAGAAAACACAAAACTAAGAATGGGATATTTTTAAAAGAAACAGTAAATATATCGTTTTGACTGATGGTTTTGTCATTAACAGAAATGCGATGTTAGAGAATATTGCTGAAAGCTTTAAAATTTATGAAAAATTATCTTATGGTCTTTATTTCTATATGAGTATAGTAATTACCGTACTTCAGTATAACTCATTGCAAATTAATTTTTTTAATAAAAAAAAAAATAATCGCCGAAAATAATCGTATAAAAGCACCATAATTCACCGCAAGCAAGTTAAAGCCATAAAACATTAGTTAAAATCGGTGTGCGCACAAAAGCGAAATTTACGAGTAAAATCGAGAAAAAGTTTCGCTGCGAAAATTATGGAGCGAATTCCAGCAAAGCGTTCGCGACGCATTCTTCACTTCCGCCTGATTCATGTGGCCACACATTGGCGCACCATTGGCATGTGCAACCACAACTTTAAGCGACCTTAGCACATGTAATGCAATGACGACAACAACAAAAATAACAACAACTACGCGCTTATGGTAATGTGCAAGCGGATGAGGAGTGAATTAATTTGCAGCGCTGCTTAGCCGGGGGAGGGCGAGCGGGGCTTGTGTGTGCATGTGTGCGTGCATGTGAGCCTTTAGTGTCCACTTTGAGTACACTTTGCGTACTCCAGCGCGCTCCTGCCAATGCTCGTTGCTGCCGCGCGCTGAACGTGGTGCTCGTTAATTAAAAAATCCTTTTTCCGTTGATTAATTTTTGTGCTGGCGCTAAGCAAGTGACCGGTATTGCGAAAGTACGACAAAAAAATGTAATGAATCTGTTGGACGGACATCGAAACGCCGTCCTGAAACCACATACAAGAGTGTCTGTGTGTGTATGTGTGTGTTGGAAGGTGTGTGAGGGGAGTGTGTTGCCTGTTAATAGGTTACAATGAATCTATGTGGCAGATGCAAATTAATTATCGCGGTGCTTGAGGACATGTATGGGACCACCTACTGACAGCCTGACACGCTGCAGAGTTTATAATTTATTTGGGGTAAAAAATAGCATTATGAAATATATAAGGGTGATAGTGGCACTCAGGCACACATGCACAGCTTTAAATTTATTAATGCGTTCAAGTAAATTTACACTGAATAGTTATGAGTAAAGCGCGAAAAGATTCCTGGAGATCTTTCATATATATCCATAAAATTCAGCCATTTTTATCCAATAAATAGGGGAAGCAAGAGGTCGCTTAATTCTCAGGAAAAACTTACAGTGAACGAGTAGCAAAGAACCAATTCTCTGGGATACTGAGGTGTCTTTATCTTTTAACAACAGAAAATATAAATAAGAAGTGAGTACTTAATGTAAATACATACATATATGATCTTCATCTACACACTCCATTAGTAAAGAGATTTTAATAAAAGAAAGAGCTCTCATTTTATTAAACACAGAGACTAGTAAGATTATGGAGCCTAAAAACCTTACCTCTCTCTGAGCTCCGCGATCAATCTATCAACTTCTGATTAAAGTCATCTGCTCTAGAGTTAAGTTAGGTTAGGTTTACGAGCTGATACTCAAGCTGGAGATCGCACTTGAACTCTATCACTTTTGCGGCTTTAACACAGAACTCTTGTATCCGATTATATAGGTCGACAAAGTCCTGAGGACAAACCAAATCTGCTTAGGCATTCAATGTTCATTCCCAACAGCTCAGTCTGATATGTGAAAGAATGAGCTGCCAACTGCTTAAGCCTCACATAGACTAAATAATCAAAATAATCACGTGCTGAGATGTTTCTACCTCGTCTTCTTTCAAACCAGTTCCACCGCTGGCATCCAATGAGATTCTCAACCTTACAGCGTAAGCGCCCATGACCCTAAAACTAATCTTACTGAGGGCGAAGGACCAACTGGACCTCTTTCGATCGACCTTGGGCGCAAGAGAATCTTGGAAAGCGCAAGAAACGATGGTGGTCAACGTAGCTCCAGCGAAGCCCAACTATCCGGTGGCAGAACGCAGAGCAGACTTTTTAAAGGACTGTTCTCAATTTCATTTTAAATAAACTCCCAAGCAATGTCATCATTACCTTTTTTAACAGCCGCTCTAATCAGAATACACCGATTCTCTAATTGAGTGAAGAATTACCCATTTATTAAAGAATCTGCGCTTAAGTCGCAACCAATTTAACAGAAAAGGCTTTATGCTAATTAAAAGGAAAATAAAAACAGCGATTGACGATGCCGGCTGATAACTGATAGCCGACGCGGCCTTATCCTGCCGCTGCCAGTTGCAACCTGCTGCCAGCAATAAAATCCAATTCGTTACGGTCATCTTAAAATCATTTAAAGTGACTGACGTTTGGCATTTAGCATTCAAGAAACAAAAAGAAAAAATAAAAGAAAACGCACCTTTTCGCAGCCAACCAACTAAGCACCATTCCAAGTGATGAGTCGCCGAGATTTTAAATGGAAAGAAAATAGAAGAAAAGTGTTTAAAAAGTGGTAAAAGATAACAACCCTTTTTGCTTACCGAGTTGAAAAAAAAGCTTCCAAAAAGTGAAAAAGTTTAAATCTGATTTTTAATTGATGCATTCGTTGGCAGTCGCGAATAGCAGGAGTCTTCTGAGGGCCTCGGGAAGTTATGCGCCATTGAATTGCTTTGCCACCCCGTTAAGCCTGAAATAAAAATGAAAAGTAAGAACCTGCGAAGCAATTTAAAGAAAGCACAAACAAAAGGTGACGCCAGTTGAGCGCTGGCAATCGCTGGCTCTACCTTTCATTAGCCACTCGGCCGCGAAAGCTAGCTGAAGTACGCGGCTAATCGCTTTAATGTGGGCTGGGTCGCGTTGGGAGGGGGTTGCCGGGCGCTATCAGCGTTTAATAGGCGGGCAACACGTTGTTTTCATTGCTCATTAGTGGCGCACAACTTTTAATTAGGAACGACTGTGGAGACTTACGTGGGGCAAGGGTTGACAGCAATCGACCAAAAGAAAAAAGGAAAATTTCTGGAATTTCGAAAATTGAAGACCTTAATTTTCGAATTAAATAAAGGAGAAAGTAAAAAAAATTTTATTTCGATTTCAAAAGCAGATTAACTTTAATTTCTTAATATTTTTAACATTTATTCAGAATAAAATTCAAAAATCAAAAAATCAAAATAATATCTAAATAATTTCAATGCAAGATTTGATTAAAAAAAAATTAAATTTTTGGCAGTGTCTGGAATACACGAAGAGGTTAGAAGATATAAATCGTTACAATGGGAACTTTGTCCTAGTCTATGTAATATACAGGGTTTGTCTGGAAAATAATAGGACTGATTTTCTTCCCCCACTGGATTCAGTAGAGGGCGTTCCTAGCTAACGAACGAGCGGCTGGTCAGTTGTCTCCATTTTTCAAGAAAAAAATTTGAACATGTAGGAAAGTGACCCGTAATTTTTGAATTACATAATCAAAGGTCTAATCGAACTTTTTTGTTTCCTTGCCAGAAAAGGCCAATAAAAGGCAAGCATTTTAAAACGACAGTGGGGATCCAAGCAGCATGTACCTCGGCCCTCAAAGCTATTCCGGAGAATGCTTTCCGTGACGCCTTCAATGCTTAGAAATCGCGCTGGCAGCGCTGCGTCGATGCAGAAGAGATTATTTTGAAAGTTTTGAATGAATTGTAACAATTGGTTCATTAAATTTTTTTAAATTTAACCCTATATTCTCTATTCTTTGGAAGATCCAGTGAATTATGGTGTTATAATGAATTCATACCTCTGCTGCAGAACATTTTTAACACCAAAAGATCAGGGCGGAATATATATATGTATCTAGAAAACGTAAAAAATAAAAATAATTTAAATCAACTGATTAATATGTAAACCAGATTTATCCAAACCGACGCTTTTTTAGAGATAATAGAAAAAAGACACCACAGGTGTAAAATTTTACGCATCAGTGAAGTGTCTTTTCAAAAAATTTCTTGTGGGTACGATGTTTGTTACCCTCAAAAGCAATCATCAGAAACCCTGTAAAGTGTATTGCTACTACCGAAGTGGATTAACCCATGTCTTACAGTCTGTCCGAGCTTCCCCCCCCGGGCCGCGGGTAGAATTTGCTTATCGCAAGGGGCGACTAAAATCCATATGCACTATGTCTTTCTTTTGGGGTTGCCTTGAAGCATAGTCTATGTCAGAAGTATCGATATAATACTCAGCTTGAAATGTTATTACAGACTTTGAATGAATTTCCTAATAAAAGACATTTGAAGTTCTAGCGACAAATGTCACCAGCCATTGAGTATGTGGGGTATTTAACTGGTGTGACAAAAGCTACAAGGTCTGACCGGAGACTTAAATCTGGTACTACGGTGAGCGGTTGGCCCTGGAAGTTAGCTCAAGTCTGATCATTGAGTTTGACGCTTTAGGGAGATGCGTAATGACTGTGGTTTAGACCTAAAGGCAAGTAGATTTGAAAAAATCAATTCAGCGTAGAGGCGCACTGCGAACGGGTGCCGGACCCATGGCAGAGGTTTTAGATCGTCTTCGAACCCGACCAAGGAGGAAAAGGTGTCCTTTCCACCCCATCAATTAGAATCAGAAAATACTTACAAAAAGCATGAATTATTTGGAGCCTTGATCAATATATTGCTTTGATCTATGTGCTTTGAAAAGGCTTTAAAAGATCACTTTTCAAATCAGTCCCTATATATGAACCAACCTTTTGGCAAAGGCGGTATACAGCGATGTAACTTGAAGCATATCGGTTAATGAGAATAATATAGAAACACTCACTACCCACTTGAATTTCATGAAATTCGCTACAAAATACCTCTTTCGTCATTCTTACGTGTATATAATATATTCAGGTTATATAATAATATATATGTATATCTATATGTACAACCTTAATTAAAAATTACATAAATCGTTTATGCCTCTGTTTTTCTCCAACTTATTTTTATTAACACTTCTTTATTACTAACAAAATAGCAAAACAAGGTGGCAACACTCATTAATACTGCAATTAGATTTCTTTCAACAACACAGGATGCCTGCTAGCCTCACCCCCTCACAGAACTTTTCTCAGCTAACGGTAACAGCGAGGCACATAAATAAATAACGAATGAGAAGAAAAATGGCGCACAATTCGGAATCAATTTTATCGCAAAACTTCTCATCCTGTCGTTACATTAAGCTTTAATTTTTCATCTTCCAACGTAGACTCCCATCGAACTATTAAAAGCGCACAGCACTTTATTGTAGTTGTAACAGTTAGGTGTATGCCCTCTTGTGTGCCCCAAAAGTCGTGTGTGTATGCTGCGCGTTTGTTGTTGCTCGTAAGTTTATCTAATTGCCTTTTCGACATCCATTTAATCCCTATTAGTCCTTTACCTAGAAACAGGGCAACTTTTGTATCGGTGAGTGGGGATTTTTGTGTGTGTGTGGCGTGAAACTTCAGCGGCTATCCATGGCCAAGCGAGATACGCTCACATAGGTGTTTACCTTTTTGGGGTTTGATTTTTGCTGAGTCCTTGTCGCTTCGACACTTTAACGAATTGCTTTGCGGACTTCGATTATTTCGGTGGCGTGTAAGCCGAGAAGAAACAACAAAACTGCCATTAGAAACAATGAAGTTGCACACACGCACACACATACAACTACATGTTGGCAAATAGTTTGCTCCGACATGTGTAGTTTAAGCGCTGAACTAGCCACGGCGGGCACATGAGTGATGCGATGTGTTTGCGCTCACTTCGGTGTTTGTGTGTGTGTGTGCGGTGCATTGTTTTTGTGTTTGCTTATCTGTTTATTTGGAGCCACCCACTTAGTTGGCCTCCGAAAGGAGCGCACGTGTGCTGCCAGATAATTTTGTTTTATTTATAGACAGCGAAGCATCGCGTGCATATCAATATCCCCAGCTTCACGCCACCTCTCCTCACCCGATAACGGTGTGTGTGATGATAGTGCCATTTGTTAAGGTGACTATGTTTGGTGGTTGCTGTGCTCCAGCAGCTGTGCAGTAGTAGTTGATGACCTTATGATTGAAGTTGTACACTTTGCACCCGAAGTTAGCCGATGCACAGCAAGTGTTTACATTGTCAGCCAGAAGTAAGTGCGTGTGTGGGTGATGTGATGTACTTTTAATTTGTAGCAATTGCTGTGTGGGGTATAGGTAAAGTAATCACACCGACATTACCGTGCTAAGTTAAGTAGGGGTTGAATCGATAGAAGTGGGTCTGTTCAATAACATTTGTACTACAGATTCAAAGCATACTTTCCGGGGCATATGCAGGTTACAGCGAATTTTGTAGTAATTGCCAAACACAGCAACTGAGTTGGTGTATAAAATGGGTGAGAGCCTCACAAACAATTTATTTATATATTTATGCAAGATTAAAGGTGTGTGTGTATGGGTGCATTTATCAAATACGTGACAAGTTTGATTTCTTTCGCGATTTTTTCCTTGCCAGTTGCGTAACATAAAAGTGAAGAAGCTTTGAGGATCAAAGACAATGTTGTTACATTCAATCTCAGTTTCAACTAAACATTTCCGTGTTTATCGTCAAATTTTGATAATCTCGCGCGCATTTGTATTTTGCGTTGTTAGCCTTTGAACTTTTATTTCTTAAGTAATTGTGTTGTTAACGATATGCAAGCAATTTCTGTTTAAATGATAAGTTAAAATATTATTTTAGAAACAAAAGAAAGGGTTGCTCATCGCTACAAGTAAAAGGACCAAAAAACCATACCAAATTTTGTGAAGATATTTTGAGAAACAAAAAGTAAGATAAGAATAAAATTAAAATAAGATTTATGTATAAAAAAATGCAAAAATTTAACTAAAAAAAAAATTAAAATTTTATAAACATGATTTATGTAAAGGGGTATTCCAGATTAGAAATTTAAAAAAATCGATTTTTTTTTATATTTTCATAGTTTAACTATTCAAGAATATGTGTACAAGAGGATTTTTCAAAATTCAAATTATTTTCGGAGATATAGGCATTTTTCTGACCCTGCATCCAAACTGGTTCGGCCGGAATGCGAAACTTTAAACGCGTTTTTCTCAAAACTGACTTTTTCGGAACGATACCCACGATATCTCAGATTCTACTAGACCGATTTACTTGAAACTTTTATAGAGTCTTCTTTATAGGCTTGTCTATGGCTGAAACTAGCCCCATCCCAAAATTTTTATTTTTATTATTTTTAAAAAATTCGAAATTGTCAGAAAAAGGGATCCAAAAAAAAATTTTTTCACGCAGTCGCCATTTTGTGAAAACTTTTTTTCCCACTTTTCCGTTATTCCGACCATTTCGACATTATTCTAGCTTGATAATCTTTTTTCTTTTTGGTTTCAGATAACTCTTCTTCTTCTTCACTGGCGTAGACACCGCTTACGCGATTATAGCCGAGGAAAAAGCGACAACAGCCTCAGATGAGAATCAAAAGGGGGGTCACTCATACGAGGCTTGTTGTTACCTTTCATGTGGAACCCATTTGTTGTCCTGGTTTGTAACAGGCAGATTGAAGTTAGTTTGTCCTTGATACGGCATCCGCTGTATTCACCAGACTTCGACCCTTCCGGTTACCAATTATTTTATTTTGTTACCAATTATTTTCATTTCTGCGACACGCATTGGCTGAACAGAACTTTGATTTCAAAAATATCTTTAGGTTGCTCTTCGTCCCAAATGCGGCAATATTGCTTGCTTACGTACCTATTGAGCCAGAAATGAGCCTCATTGTAGAACAAAATTTGGCTCGAAAACGTCGGATCTTCTTGGAGCGATGTCGATGGAAAGGTCAAGCGGCTTCAGTTCCTGCATAAACTGTATTTTCTATGCTTTAATTTTAAGATTTCGACGTAAACTGCGTCAAGCCGTTATATACAATATATCAGTCCGAGTTGCTGCGAACAGCGCTGGGACGGGTTAAGGTGTTGCGAATAGTATGCTCAGTAGGACAATTGTGTTAACAATTGCTTATAGAACATGAATTTTCGTAATAAAGTTGATCGTTTTGAAAAAGTTCCTCAGAGGTATGATGAGCAATCCAAACAATATTAAACAAAAATAACATGACAGATCGATTTACGCGGGATCTGTCAAAAATCAGAATTAATGTGACCGTCCGAAAAATCACTGACTTTCACAATTTTTTTAATGTTGGAATTAACTAATCAGTCCGATCTTTTTATAAATAAATACTTTATGTTTATTTGTTGGGTGTACAATAGTCAAATAAATGCTTGAAATGACACGTAAAAAAAGGTCCTGCACGATTGGGACCGCAATTTTGGTCTAAGGCAAAAATTTCTAAAAATATTATTAATCTATAAGAAAGTCGCCATCGCACCATGGAAGCTTTTTTTTGTGAAATTTGACAAAATGGTGGCGGTTTAAACAAAAAGTATCGAATTTGCGTCTTTTTTCGACAGTTTTTCGTAAAAAAAAAATTGGCAGATTTCAAAAAAATGTTAAGCTTTCATAGCGCGATAGCGAATGACATTAAAAGTGTTCTCTCCGAATTGGTGCTAGACATCTCTCTTCTTATGAAAGTGCAAACCGTTTTAAAAAACATTCTGAGAAAAATGTGTTTTAAGATTGGAGTCCCTACGTTCTGACCTTCTACAAGGTCTGTCGCGAAAGAAGCAGGACTACTAGAAAAAACAAAAAAAATTAATATTTTTCAAAAGTTATATTTTTTATTCAAAGTAGCTTCCTTGTGCTTCTGAGTGTTTAAGGTCATTTTTCGAAATGCTCTTGAGAATATCGGTCGTCGCCTTTTGGATAGCTGAAATGTTCTGAAACCAGTGTCCTTTCATGGGCAAATGAAGTTTTCCAAATAGGTAAAAATCACCGACCGACAAGCACCGACCGATGACACGGCACATTACCGTGCAACAGGCGCCAGGACCCTGCCTCACAGTATTGTGGTCGAGCACGACGAATGCGTGACAAAAGACGCTTCATAACACCAAGGTAAAACACAGCATTAATCATTTGGCCAGGTGGGACGAACTCTCGGTGTACAATACCCTCGGAATCGTAAATGCAAATTAGCATTGTCTTTATTTTTGACTTCTGAAGACGACTTTCTTTCGGTGACTTCTGATCGTCACAGAGGTCCTCACGACCTTCGTGGAAACGCTTAAACCACTCATGCACATTACTACGGGATAAGCACTGATCACCATAAACTTTTTTGATCATTTGAAATGTTTCAGTAAACGTTTTCCCCAAGTTTAAAACAAAATTTAATATTTGCTCTTTGTTCAAAATGCATTTTACGACCGATGACCAAAAGCTGCTGTCACTTTTTGATCGATAACAACGATTGTAATTATCCAATTGCCTTAAAATTTTAACGAAATGTCAACAAGAGATCAAACTTTTTATTTCATATACCCACCAATAGGTGGCGCCACCAGAAACAGTTATTTTTAAAAAATTCTGTTTGTTTTGCGACAGACCTTGTATTCCCTTTCTACAAGAAACGTTGTAGCGGCCGTATTAATTTCAATTTCGATTTAAAAATTAAAAATTGGAGATAACGCTTAATTCATGTATACAATCCGATAATGCAAAAAAAAAACAAATAAATATAAATCGTCTTCAAAACACAAATTTTTTTGCAAGCTTAATACCTGTACCCTGTTCAGAATATAAAAATGTTCTTTATTGATTTTACTTTGACCGCTGAACGAGGTTGAAGAAAGTTTGCAACATACATGAACGCTAAATATGATCCCTGTTGAATACTACTAGCCCAAATAGTATTGAAAATTTTATTACGAAAACAAAATTATGTCCTTACATAAGTTAATCGAAGAGTTAACTTCATTTTAATTTTATTCTTCCTTGTATGCTCTCCAATTTAGAAAAACTTCATTGATTCAGATCATAAAATTGGCAAATCTCTGTTCATCATATAAATAATACTCTTTAAAAGTTATTCTTATCAGTATTTTTCTGAATGAGAAAAGCTCAATGGCAACGAAACATCTTGAGCTCATCAGTGCAGAGACAAGAAATTTGAATCAAATTATTAAATTAAGCTTGTAATTATTTTTGGCTTGTGACCTTTAAGACACACCGCATAACTCAAGTCCTCCCTTACACATACACATATATAACTCCAGAGTTTCGGTAAGCATTTTCGAATAAAATTTTATGAGTGCACACGAAAAATGTGTAAACGAAAAACTTTCGACATCCGCCATACCTTTTAATAAGCCGAAATTCTCGCGAAATGCCGTTGGGCATTAATGTTCCGGCAAAGTGGGAACCAAAAGCAGTAGCTTGACAACAACAATAGCAAAGCAGTGCGCAAGGTGGCAGCAATCAGTGCAAACGCCGAACGGAGGTGAGGGGTGAATTCGCAGCAACTTATTGAAAACAATGAAGCCTGGTGGCACTGGCCCGGAAGGAGGCTGCGCTATTAATTAACCCTTTTACGATAACATTAGACAGCTAATACCGAAGGCAAATAGCCAACAACAACAACAGCGGCAGCAACAATAAAGTGAAAGCCAGGAATGCCGCGTGAAAAGTTGGACCGTTATTGCGAAAAGCCACAGGAATGAAAAGCGAAAAGTAAAAATTTATGAAGCGTTTAATTGAATAAATTAAAGAAAATAATACCTTGGAATACTCCCGGTTGTGCGGTAGCGCTTTAGGTGTGTTGGGGGCGGTGACCAAGAAATTGCAAAAGTTTAATTACAAATAAACAGATTTAAATGATAAAAGCTGCGAAAGCAGGAGTGCCGCACAGATACACAATTAGCAGGAGCGGGCAGCGGGCAGCGGCGCTCGAAGAGTAACATTCTAATCAATTTGCAGCGATTTCACTAAGCGGGGGTGCGAGGAGTGGGTTAAAGTGGACCGCCAGTGCAAAGAGCACACACAAATCATAAGTCAAAAGCGCACTGCTCGGCGACTGACTGCTGCGGCGGCATAAATCAATGCGAGAGGACTCTGCCACAAGCGCTCACGTATCACACTGCCGCCCGGCCGCTGCGTCGCGCTGCCACTCGGCGTATCTGACGGCCGAGGAGTGTTTCCTGCTGCTGCCAGCGAAGGATTTACGGCGAGCGCGGCTCGTATGTGCGAAAGAAGCCGAGCAGAAGTAGCTGCGGAAGAAGACCCCGTCAGGAGATAGCAGCAGAAGCAGAAGAAAGCGGCGATTGTGTCAGCGTCACACACGGTGTATCCACAACCGCAAGAGCAAGACACCGCCTCCGCCCGCGCGCTTACAATGTAACGAATCGCTGCTTTGTGAGCTTTCACTGTCGTGTGGCATGAACCTAAAAAGGGCCATAAGTCAAATTTATCAACAAGCCAAAGCGCAGCCTTAGAAGAATTACGCACACGAAGTGGAGCAAGCGTGAGGCAGCATGTGCGACGTGCACCTACGTTGGGGGGAGTGTGTGTGCCACACGTTCTTTGTGGCATAAGTCAACTTGCCGATGGCAGTGCGTGTGTGTGTGGTTGCCTTTGCGCCCAGAGATGGATTACTTCGCACCACTTGAGCGATTCCAAATGCCAACTGCCACAAACCGACCAAGTGGCAGCGCAAAAAGTGTCACGCACGATGCGTGCAACATGCCGAAAAATATGTCTTTGATGTCATAAATCAATTAAAGTTGGATTCTGAAAATGAAGCTCGATTCGGTGCAAGTATTACGAATGTCAGTGTTGTTAGTGTAGCCAATTGTGTGGCCTGGCGGGTGGCTAAGGAGCTTTGCAGGTTGCAAATTAACACGCGGTAGGTAAAGGATTGCGGGGCGCTTGTCACCAGAATATTTTCCAATGCATAAATGCGTGGACAGTTACATAAATATATACACACAAACTTAGACGCATGTGTGTGTTTACTTAATGATATCTCAGGAAAAAAGCCTCAATTAATGAAGACAGCGAATTCCCTCAAGGTGTTCGGTACATTTCCAGATCCACTGGGAATAAATATTTGCTCTGGCGGAGTGGTAATCATAACTGACAACAACAGCAACAGCAACATCAGCATCAACCACCATTTTTTCTATTTCCTCAAACTCACCTTCACCCTTTTGCCGATTGTCATATGATAAATAATTATTTCCTCATCAGAATCGAAATGAAGTAAATGTGCGCTGGCGATGAGGAGATTCATCATTGTGTATTTAGTGAGCACTTTTGTCCTATATCTAGATGCCTCATATGTATGTGTTTGGCCATGTGACACTCATACATGTATATGTTTATTTGTTGTTGCAGTGTATGTTAATACTCTGAAGAATACCAGCGCGGAGTTTGTTGTTTATGTCAGTCTGACTGTCATTTGTGACAGTTGAGCTAACGTGACACACACACATATGCATCTTATTCACAGTAGTTGTAATTTCGCCGAAGTGTAATTAAGAAATTCCTATTGTGCAAATGAAAGTGAAGAAAGAGCAAATGACAGTCAATGCCAAAGACAGATGCCTGCAAGGTGACTGCCGCACTTGGACTGACAATGAGCAGAACTGTTTGCGTAGACACAACAAAATGATGGAAAATTAAGGTGTATGCTATTGTTTATGTGTAATTCATATATGATATATTGTATTTATTAAATTGTTTATATGCTTATGCATATGTACACATATATATACAGTGGCGGACAAAAATCAACATACACCGCCTGTTTTCTTTGATGTGAGTTTTAGTATTTACTGCTGCTTGAAGATGCCATGACATTGATTCTGCTAAATTTGTCAACTCTGCAGATGTAATGCTGTTCCAAGAGTCTAATATGCGCTCTTTGAGTATAACAGGGCTAGAAATCTAGTGCTTCTAATTTTGTGTTCAATAATATTCAAATCTGAACTTTGAAGTGGTGTGTTTAATTGCCTTGGAGCGTAATAAAGCAACCAGTCTTAAAAAGTTTTCGCCGTTTGCTTCGGATCTTTATCTTGTTGAAAGATCCAACCGGAACCGAGCCTTAAATTACCTACGAAGGTTTGAAATTATGTACCAACAGAGACTTAAACTTATAACGGTCCATATTATCAAGAAAGGTAAACTTTCCAAAACCTGACGCCGAAACAGCTCCCCAAACCATTACGCTGCGTCACCGTGCTTCGAAGTTGATACTACGCTCTCCGCTTCAAGCGCAACGTTAGTTTTCCTGTAAACTCTAGCTCTTCCATCGCTACCAAAATTATTGAATTGACTTATCTGTAAATAAAAATTTTTCCCAAAAATCCATCTTCTTTTTCTTTTTTTTTTTTGGCGAATTCTAAACGATGCTTCCGGTTTATTCCGTGGTTTTCTACTGTGGAACCCATTATCGTTTAGAGTTCTTTGAATTGTTCTTGGATGATACTCTTTTGCGACATACCTACATCGTGTTCGACTAGTTTTGCAGCATTTACTTTTGAATTTTTGTCCACTTCTATGAGAATCAGGCTGACTTCTCTATAAGATAGTTTTTTCGAGCGGACACTGCGCGGTTTATTTTTGGTGAAACCACTATATTCATTTTTTTTTTTTTAATTGGCCGTACTATTGCTCGACTCAAGTTTAAAATTTTAGAAATTTCAAACATAATGAAATGAAAGAAAAAAGCTAACAGTACTTTACGATTATTAACATTGTACAAAATATGAGCTCCATACTGTATGTAGGCTTTTGTCAACGCAATTTTTCATTTTTTTTTTTCAGTAAAATCAATAAAACGATTTGTTATTAAGTATATTATTTCCTCTAACTTTTCCTACATTTGTAACCACTCATTTTATTCACACTGAAAATAATAATGATTGTAACAATAAAATTTATTCATAAAAGCAACATCAACCAAAGAAAAATAATATTATTTTTTGTATATTTTACTAGTTCTCATATCCTCAATACATAACTTTTATGTACGTCGAAGTATATTCCAATTGAAACGACGGAGACTACGGCTTTTGCAACACCAACTCTCGCTTCCATGACATCTTTAGACATTTATATTTCGAAGTCAGAAAGCCTTCCTTACTTCTTCCCTCCTTTCAGCAACAATCGATCATAATATTAAAAGTTCTGTTATCAATATTATTCTAATATTTCACTATCACCAGATAGATCACTTAGTACCCAGAGCTGACTTACGGATCATCCATATATTATTTATTACCAAATCTGTTTTTTTTATTTGTTCTTTTTTTCCATGACACAATACCTTTTTCGGAGTTAGTCTTTTTGACAGCTGTTACTTGCAAAATAATGGTTTGGTGAAACAAAATTATTAGATTTTGAATGATAATAGTCCATAAGTCATTATTAAGACGTCGTTACACTCTCAAAAATTAACTGTTTGGTGTGCTCTATGAAAATCATTGATCCATATTTCTTCAAAAATGAAGGTGACCATAATTTTACAGTTAATTAGGTTCTATAACTTTTCTCATGAATGATGATGATGAATGATTTCCTCGTGCCTGAATTGAACGATATTCAGGTGGATATCCTTGGGTTCCAACAAAATGGCGCTAAATGTCGTAAATTTATTGAAGGGAACTATTGATGAGGGCATTCTCTCGTGTCGTTTGCATGTGGCGTGGCCTCAAAGAACGTGCGATTTAACACAGCTGCACTATTTTTTGCGGAGGTATGTGAAGTCGTTATCTATGCAGATGAGGCCAAGACGAGTGACTCTTGAAAATTACATGTCTAAAAACAAATCTTCATTTATTGTAATTATGAAGAAAAAATCGCTAAATTATGTCTTCAGAACATATGTATTTCGTCTAGACGCATAAATTTTAGGAATTTCTTAAACTAAGATAAAAAAAAGAAGATTCTTCATAAGTAAGAATGTCGTTATCGGGTTGACCATTTAAAAAAAAAAATAATAATAACAAAATGGCGTTGACTTGAAAAAAAATTTTTTTTGACCCTCTTTTTTCGACCTTTTCGAGTTTTTTAAAAATACTTCAAATCAACATTTTTGGAAATCCAAGGCAGACACGATAGAGCATTGTATAAAGAAGATATATTTAAAAAAAAAAGAAGTTTCGAGAAAAAATCGTTTAAAGTTTAGAAGACAATTCTAGTGAACACGGACGCCACGTCACAAAATAGGCTGTGTCTCCGAAAATAAGTCGAATTTTGAAAAACCCTTCCAAGGTCATATTTTTGAAAGTCTAAACTGTCAAAATATGCAAAAAAAATCGATTTTTTTTTCGAAATCCTAGACCCTTAAGTTCGTGTCCAGTTGCTTTCCTCTGAAAAAATTTCGCACACATCAAAAAATTTTCAAATCCAAACGATATTGCTAGAACTGAATAAAAACTGAACCAATTATTTTAAAACTATCTGACCAATTTACTTTTTTTGAATTATCAAGAAACAAAAATTAATCTGTTTCAAGATATACACTACATATGCCAGAGAACATAATTTTTTAATCCGATCCTCTTATACATATACATACATGTAGGTAAATGTGAATAAAGGCACTATTTCTGTTTACTACATTGGACTTTCTTGCTTGTTGTTGGCTTGTATAGCATATTTCTCGAAGAAATTTCCATAATCAACATAAATCAAGTAATTAGTCACACTCACAGCGAAATATTAACCCTTTTCGCCACATTTCTACACCAAAAATCTAACAATTTCCATGTTGGCGCTGTGGCAAGTTTGCCGGCGTACAATTTGACTAATTTTAATGTTTCCCCACGGAGACATTTTCTTCATTTGCCCAGTTCCGAAAACTATTAATTTATGTATTGTAGTAATTTGGAGTTTCTTAGCAGGAATTACAAGTTTCCTTGCGCCCAAGTATTGGTGTGTGTGTGTGTGTTTGTGACATGAATTGTAGGCAACGGTTTACAATTACACATATACTCATATACAAATGTTAGCTGTCAAGGAAGTTCCATATGACATGGTTGAGTTTACCTACAAGTGTGAGCTCGTAACTCATACGGTCTGCTTTGGGCCACTTTCACAACTTTTCACCATCAAATTCGTAGCGCGAAATGCCATTAAGTCCTATGTCCACCGCAATATAATTTATTGTCGTACCTTACATAAATGTATTTGCTTGAAATGAACAGTTATGGAGTGAAAAACGGTCTTTATATGTAAAAGTATATATTCCTAACTGTAAAACTAGTATTCTCTGCAAATAAATTAAGGAAATGGGGTAAATCATGCAAAACGGTGACTATAAAACAGGTTTCTGTGTCTATTAAAGACATCTTCAAATAATTTCCATTAATTACAGAAATATCCCCGTATTAAGAAACATGAATGAAGCAAAAACCCGGACGCTCTCCAGGTTGGCCATAATCACATTCGCAAGTTATATTTTCTTCAAAAATTCATGTAACAAAATATTGATATTACTTCCCTCGAACTACGAGCTAAAATATACTTACATATTTCCCATAAAGTCTTCAATACCAAAAAACCTCTGTTCGAAGCGCCATCATCTTCCAAAAATAAACACAAAAACTGTATTTTTTTTTTTCTTTTATTAAAAAATGTATTGAATTTTCCGAAAATTGTAAAAAATGGGTTGACCTAAATTCTCGATATTGCAGATGAGTTTACAAAAATGTCGCGCTGTCTTATAAAAATATTCAATTATTGCTCAAACTCCACTTCAATGGAAATCGGCGGGTCCTCCTTCAATTCCGGTGTGTATATTTTACCCGCAGCGAGCACAAATTCCTCTTCACAGTCCATTACGAAATACAAGAATGGACGATTCACTTCAATCGAATCGATTTCGGGCGCAACAGCTGTGCGTGCCTGTGTGTCAGAGGCGGTGAGCCCGTTCTCGCTGCTGCCGCTCTCGTCGACACGCACACTCACGAATTGCACCACTTCGTCCACATGCAGATCATTATCGGCAGATAATAAGCTGAGATCGGAGTCTTCCCTCGTAAACAGCTTGGTCAAACCGATGCTCTTCAACATGGCTTCGGAACGTGAAGTTTCATCAACTTGGAATTTGGGCATTATTAGACGTAGCTCCTTCTTTTGTACCTGCGACTTCGCCTTCTTAAAGTCTTCGGGTTGCAGTTTCTCGATAAGCGGTCGGAGGCCCTCTGTCTCGTTGGGCAGCACAATCATCATCGCATATTTTTTGTTCTAAAAAAATGTTTAGGCATTAACTGATGAGAAGTGGTGGCATAGTATCGCTTTTATCTTACCTCATATGGCAAACAGATCACTTTTGCATTCAAGTTCTCCAATTCGGCGACATGGAATGTGCCCTTGGTTTCCATCATTGGTACTTTCATTGCATCCTCGGCTGTCATGAAGAAGAAGCTTTCGTCTTCTGAGCTCAGTTTGGTAAATGGTTGCGCCCAGAGACCGGCAAAGTACAAGCCATTGAAAAGCAGCATTTTAGTCTTCGAAGCAGCTTCACGACCAGTTATTGAATTAGCGCTCAATGCGTGCGCGATGTCCTCTTTGCGGAAGAGACTGCGGGCGCCCAAAGCCTGTTAAAAAAAAAATGAAAATTATAGAACCAAAACTTTATCGTTTCATTAAAATTAACTCACCCTGCGCACCGAGCTGATATGGGACTCTAGCGCAATCATTATCTCGCCTGCGTTTTTGTTTGCCGTATCGAGTGCGCTTTCCAGCTTTTGCAGCGGCAAAGAAACCTTTTCGGGCTCATTAGAGTCCAACACCTCCTGTATCGGTATAACACCATCACTGTCATCGCCATAGAGCTTTTGCAACTTCTCTCCCGAATGCACCGTCTCATTGTCTTCGAAATTCACATCCTCCTCGCGTTTACTAATATCCTTGGCAATCAGCTCGTCTTCGTGCTTGGGTATATCTGCGATATCTGCTGCTTCAGTTTCTTTTAATTGTTCGCTCACTTCGTCGATTGTGGTAGCGCTCTCTGAGCCTTCAGCTGCTTTCACTGGTTCGGCGTCAAGTTTCTCGTCCCCTTGCTTCTCAGATTGTTGCTTCTTAATCTCCTCCAGAATAGCTGGTTTTTCCACATACTGCTTATCGTCCACAACGCGATCGAATTTAGATGCCTCCTTATCGATCACTTCCTCGCCGTATGTATCAGTAGACTTTGTCTCTGTAGCAGCGGCGGCCAAGTTAGCATCGGCTCTCAAGCGCTTCAGTGTCTCAAAACCAACAACATCTTTGCTGTTGCTCACGGAACTGGTCTCAATGTCCAACGAAGTATTTGGCTCATTCCAATCATACTCATCGCTGTTGATGTCTTTGACCATGACAAAGTAGTGGTCGCGCACCAACTGCTTGAACTCATCGCGCGCAGTGTTGTTGCGATAGATGTACAACCAGGTTTGGAATGAAGGCGCCGTGGAATATTCTTTATTCTGGTAGCGCGAGAGTATGCGTTGGAAGGAGGCACGCAAATCAGCGCGTTCGGCGGGGAAGCCAAGCGTCTTGCTGAACTCCTCGTATGTCTCGCCTGCCGCACCCTCCGCTAAGACAGCCAGTATGGAGCTGATGCCCAAAGGTGAATAAACTTGATTGGAGTCGATATCCACATTGAATTTCAGCATGTTCAGCGCGATCTTCTGCGAAGCATCGCTAGCGAAGCGCTGCGGCGGCTGCTCGGCGCTTGCAGCTGCGTCGCCATTCTGTGTGGGCAGTGCCACCGCGAGTGTGTAGCACAGGCACGAAAGCACTAGAATTAAAAGATGCAATCAATGAACCAAAATCACCTTTGTGTTCTTTAATTTGAAAGAAACAAACTTTCTAATGCTTTGAAACTTACACACAGTTTTAATTTCCATATTGGCTGTGCTACTTTCTAAAACTTCACTCCCTCTAAACCACTTCAAAGTCAGCTAGTATGTGTGTTTGTGTGCAGGTGCGTTGGTGTAGCTTTCTACCTTTTCCTCTGCTGTTGACCAAACGAATGCCAAACGACGAATGAAGAACTTTGTCGTAGGCCAAAGAGTTTTAAGAAAGCCAAGCGTTGCAACCATTCTTCGGCGCAGAACTGAGCAAGAACATGATACGGCTGACTGTGTTCGATTGTCAACGCCAATGAAGAACAGGTTATGGACAATAATTGTACCAGCGGACACATAGAATGTTACATATATAATTGTAGAATCTATGTTACGCGGTAGAGTTGGAAAAAGAGAGCTTCAGAATTTTCTTTGTATTTAGCAGAAAATATCTAGAAAATGCTTACTTGATAGAGGATAAACAAGTTTTCACAGTAGATCTGTGATCTTAAGATACCCAAATAGTTCAGATTTCTGCCGAATCATTTTAGGCTTTTATTGAAGCTGAGTTGAAGAAAGTTATTCGATGTTAAAATTTGGCGATTTTTTAAGTGTTGTTTGAAATCTGAAAAAGCAAAGGATCGGCTTTTAAGATACCATATATACCATGTATTATAGACTACTAAGTAAGTTACTATGGAGACTGCTGATATTGTTATCTTTTGTCAAATATCTCAAAGAAGCAAAACTTGCAAGAAACGCAAAATTTACGAATTTATCTCTAATAACTTTCTGATAATGGATTTTCTATTTGTACAAATATTCATCTAGTAATTTGAAGACTTTAGCTGAAACGTTATGTTGTTCCACAAAATAGATTCTTGTAAACGCTAAAGGAGTAGGTTGAACAAATCACATATTAAATCTGCTAAAAAGGATAGATGCCTTCGTAGCAAATAGAAACCGAGTATGAAACTAGCAGCCACTTTTACAAGGCGCTTGACAATCCAATGGACGGCTTTTTAGGTGTCCAATGTAGGCACAAATAATTAAGATGTATTAGAAAACCCCGCCCTAAAAAAGTATTTTAGGTTAAGAGATGAAGGATTATTCAAAAAATTGAGATGAATGGATAGCATTAAAAGAGAAAATATAATGCAAAAGAGTTTCCGGAAGGAATGCAGCCAACTGACGATTCGCTTTGTGCGATAGATTGCTTTGTTTTTCGGTCAAGATTTGCATATCGTCACGTAAAATGCAAAACAACGTATCATCAAATAAGAAAACACGTTAACTTCGGTTGCACCGAAGCTAAATACCCTTCACAGGTGTATTTCTGTTAGTAACTATCTATGTGTCCAGTTTGTATGGAGGCTATAGCTATAGTAACCCGTTCAGAACAAGTTTTTTAGAGATTACATTGTTACCTTAAAAAATAATCTATACCAATTTTCGTGAATATATCTTGTCAAATGTGAAAGTTGTCCATACAAGAACTTGATTCCGATCGTTCAGTTTGTATGGTAGCTATATGCCATAGTTAACCGATCTGAACAATTTTATCGGATATTACATTTTTGCCCTAGAAAATAATCTATACCAAATTTGGTGACGATACATTGTCAAATGAGAGAGTTTTCCATATGAGAATTTGATTCCGATCGTTCAGTTTATATGGCAGTTATATGTTATAGTGGCCCGATATCGGTCGTTCCGACAAATGAGTAGCTTCTTGAAGAGAAAATGACGTTTGCAAAATTTCAAAAGGATATCTTAAAAACTGAGGGACTAGTTCGTATATATACAGACAGACGGACATGGCTAAATCGACTCAGCTCAACATACTGATCATTTATATATATACTTTATAGGGTCTCCGACGCTTCCTTCAGGGTGTTACAAACATCCTGACAAACTTAATATACCCTGTTCAGGGTATAAAAATCGAAATTGAGTTTTTTACTTCTTATGATATACTTCGCAATCAAAATGGTATCAAAATATATGAATGCCTATGTCTAAGTGCTTGATATTACAATGGCTCTTAAGAAGCCTTCTAAGTACCAAATATATGCATTATTGTGCCAAAAGAAACTGCAAGATATATGTGAGTTCTTCATAAAAATACTTTGCTTCCAAACAACTTAAGTGACAACATGTTCTCTCGCATGCAATTCGCTCTCCCATATGCGGTTAATGTTCGATTGACATTGATAGCCAAGCTAAGCGCTGAGGCGCAGTAAATAATCGTGGTTTTAGGCCTTAAGTAGAGCTGTTTGTTTAATGAAAGTAGAAGTGCAAAGTACATATGTGCCTACTATATATGTACAACTGTACAAACTTACATATATATCAAAATTTTAATGCATTTTTTTCATTTTTAGGGCGTGAGCACGAGTTAAAGCGAAGCTCAAAACAAGAAAGCAAGCGAGTCAAGCCCAAACGCAATAGAAAATAGGTCAACGGGTTAGCAGCCACAGAAAATAGTTTCACAATGAAATAGAAAACCTAAAGCGTTTGACTTTCTAATGGGCGCAGCGCTTTGTGGCCAAGGCGATTAACGCCAACGCGCAGAACAAGACAAAGCCGTTTCGGTAGTTCGAACGTGCTTTAAATCGCTGATTGACGAGGTAACCAAATATATGTAAGAAACATAAAAATCCGATTAGCGCTGAAGTTTTAAAGAATGGTAAAAATATATACATTCGCGTCTGCTGGTCTCTATTGCAGGTTAGAGGCCATAAACTGCAATTTATGGATTTCTCCACGCTTTTCTCTGTCAACAAATGATTGCCGATTATTTTGCATTGCAGAAAGCTCATTTCACTTGCAAATCGACGTTTGTGTCGGATGTGGGTTTGGACTTGAACTTCACTTTGCCAACTGCCGCTACCATGAGCACACCAACAACAACGGCGATTAACCTAGTTTGTATGTAAATTAGTCAGACAAGCCAAAGTAAGAGCCAAGAAGTTCTGCTCTATGTACGAATATATATATGTATGTATGTATGTAGATAAGTAGAGCGTCATGATTTGAGGCCACTGAACTCGCCAGGCGAATCTCGTGTGTTCGCGTCGCAACATTTTCGGTTTACTACTATTTTGAGTATCATTTTTGTTTATGTTCTTTTGAATACATTGTGTTATTAAATTATTCATATTTTTCATTGATTTGTGCCGCATTCTCTTTTGTTGTTTATTTTCGTCTCGCGCTTGAGCGGAAGCGACGCAAAGAGATCGATTTTACAGAGCGTGAAGATTTCTGTGGCGCGGTGGCTCAGCTGAACAGCTTACACAGTCACACACTCGCACTCGAGTAGTGAAACGAGTTTTTCAACTTGACTTTGAAAGTGGGAGGCGGGCGAGTGCGTTGAGCGCGGTAGGCAAATGGGCATCTCTAGAATAACGCGCGATTCTGTGCAGCGAAAAGCTTTAGTTGTTAGTGTGTGTTGTTGCTTTGCTTGAGTGCAGCGAACTTTTAAATCAGATTATATATGCATACAAATTTACGCATTAGGGTGGATCTTTCTTGTGAATCATGTTAACAACAAAGTAGAATATGATACTTACTATATCGATACAAAAAACACCCACTGTCATTGACAAGCAAAAGTAATCATTTGCACACTCGGAAATCGTCACACACTTTGACTACATACCGATTCAATTGGATAATAGAGTCGCCAAATCGAACTCTGGCGGCTCCTTCTCTGTCCATAAACTGGCGAGTTATATAGTGGCATGTAGAAAGAAGCCGTTGGCGGAGAGAGGCATAGAGTTTCTTTACGGATGGGGTGTCTTTACGCTTGAGGAAGATCGGTGGGGGGTTTACTGTCAAGAGCTGTCTATCAATTCCAGCTTCGGACTTTCTGCAGTGTTTTCCAAGCCGAGATAGCAGCCATTAAGGCAGCAGTAGATCTACTGATCTGAAGTTCAGCATCCTTCAGAAAAGTGACCAGTCACTCAGATATCAGGGCAGCGATACGAGGCTTCAACTCATCAACAGTGCGTTCACGGTTGGTCAATGCGAGCCTAACTTCGCTGGCAATGGCATCGAGTCTCTTTGTGATAAGAATAGTATGGGTACCAGGTCACAGCAAGATCACAGGAAATTATAAAGCTGTTGACCTAGCAAGGAAAGGCACCCT
>CM050323.1:107918438-108058179 GCA_027475135.1 Bactrocera correcta
GAACAAATCACATATTAAATCTGCTAAAAAGGATAGATGCCTTCGTAGCAAACAGAAATCGGGTATGAAACTAGCAGCCACTGTTACATGGCGTTTGACAATCCAATGGACGGCTTCCTAGGTGTCCAAGTAGGCACAAATAATTAAGATATATTAGAAAACCCGCCCTAAAAAAGTACTTTAGGTTAAGAGATGAAGGATTATTCAAAAAATTGAGATGAATGGATAGCATTAAAAGAGAAAATATAATGCAAAAGAGTTTCCAGAAGGAATGCAGCAAACTGACGTTTCGCTCTGTGCGAAAGATTGGTTTGTTTTTCAGTCGAAAGTTTTTAAAGACTATTGAGCGATTTCTCAAGCCAAGATTTACATATCGTCACCTAAAATGCAAAACAATATAGACATCCCCAAAAAAAATCGAAAATGAGTTCCTTATTTTTTACGATTCACTACATCATAATACGTATATATAGCATAAAATTCTCAGCTTCCGCTGTCAGACACAACCAATTTATAACCAATAACCTAACCAATTTATAATCATTTTGTAACCAAAACTCAAATTTTGTTTCAATATGAGTTGTTTCTATTATATCGTTTTTTCTTCGCTTTTAAGCTTATGAAATATTATATTATATTTGTCATAATATAACTGAATTAAACTTTGATAATAAAAATGGTATCAAAATATATGAATGTCTATTACCTAAGTGCTTACTTACATATAATAATTAATTACAATGGCTCTTAAGAAGCCTTCTAAGTACCAAATATATGCATTATTGCTTCCAAAGAACTTAAGTGACAACATGTTCTCTCGCAATTCGCTCTCCCATATGCGGTTAATGTTCGATTGACTTTGATAGCCCAGCTAAGCGCTGAGGCGCAGTAAATAATCGTGGTTTTAGGCCTTAAGTAGAGCTCTTTGTGTAATGAAAGTGGAAGTGCAAAGTACATATGTGCCTACTACATATGTACAACTGTACAAACTTACATATATATCAAAATGTCAATGCATTTTCCTAATATTTAGGGCGTGAGCACGAGCCAAAGCGAATCTCAAAACAAGAAAGCAAGCGAGTCAAGCCCAAACGCAATAGAAAATAGGTCAACGGGGGTTTGCAGCCACAGAAAATAGTTTCACAAAGAAATAGAAAACCTAAAGCGTTTGACTTTCTAATGGGGGCAGCGCTTTGTGGCCAAGACGATTAACGCCAACGCGCAGAACGAGACGAAGCCGTTTCGGTAGTTCGAACGTGCTTTAAATCGCTGATTAACGAGGTAACCAAATATATGTAAAAAACATAAAAATCCGATTAGCGCTGAAGTTTTAAAGAATGGTAAAAATATATACATTCGCGTCTGCTGGTCTCTATTGCAGGTTAGAGGCCATAAACTGCAATTTATGGATTTCTCCACGCTTTTCTCTGTCAACAAATGATTGCCGATTATTTCGCATTGCAGAAAGCTCATTTCACTTGCAAATCGACGTTTGTGTCGGATGTGGGTTTGGACTTGAACTTCACTTTGCCAACTGCCGCCACCATGAGCACACCAACAACAACGCCGATTAACCCAGTTTGTATGTAAATTAGTCAGTCAAGCCAAAGTAGGAGCCAACAAGTTCTGCTCTATGTACGAATATATGTATGTATGTAGATAAGTAGCGCGTCATGATTTGAGGCCGCTGAACTCGCCAGGCGAATCTCGTGTGTTCGCGTCGCAACATTTTCGGTTTACTACTATTTTGAGTATAATTTTTGTTTATGTTCTTTTGAATACATTGTGTTATTAAATTATTCATATTTTTCATTGATTTGTGCCGCATTCTCTTTTGTTGTTTATTTTCGTCTCGCGCTTGAGCGGAAGCGACGCAAAGAGATCGATTTTACAGAGCGTGAAGATTTCTGAGTCGCGGTGGCTCAGCTGAACAGCTTACACAGCCATACATTCGCACTCGCGTAGTGAAACGAGTTTTTCAACTTGACTTTTAAAGTGGGGGGCGGGCGAGTACGTTGATCGCGGTAGGCAAATGGGCATCTCTAGAATAACGCGCGATTCTGTCAGCGAAAAGCTTTAGTTGTTGGTGCGTAGTTGTTGCTTTGCTTGAGTGCAGCGAACTTTTAAATCAGATTATATATGTATGTATACAAATTTACGCATTAGGGTGGATCTTTATTGTGAGGCATGTTAAAAACAGAGTAAAATATGATACTTACTATATCGATACAAAAAACACCCACTGTCATTGACAAGCATTCGGAACACTCGGAAATCAGCACACACTTTGACACTTTTCAATTGGATAATAGAGTCGCCAAATCGAACTCTGGCGGCTCCTTCTCTGTCCATATACTGGCGAATTACGAGTGTGGAAAGAAGCCGTTGGCGGAGAGAGGCATAGAGTTTCTTTACGGATGGGTGAAAGCTTGGAGGAAGGTCGGTGGGGGGTTTACTGTCAACAGCTGTCTATCAATTCCAGCTTCGGACTTCCTGCAGTATTTTCCAAGCCAGGATAGTAGCCATTAAGGCAGCAATAGATCTACTGATCTGAAGTTCAGCATCCCTCAGAGAAGTGACCAGTCACTTAGATTGCAGGACAGCGATACGAGGCTTGAACTCATCAACAGTGCGTTCAGGATTGGTCAAGGCGAGCCTAGCTTCGCTAGCAATGTCATCGAGTCTTTTTGTGATAAGAATAGTATGGGTACCAGGTCACAGCAAGATCACAGGAAATTATAAAGCTGTTGACCTAGCAAGGAAAGGCACCCTAGAGTTGCTTTCAGTAGAATGGGAGCTTGGCCAGCGCTGCCGCAAAGTCTTTGCCCCCATTAAAGCTAACCTCCCCCTAGTTGTGCGGGTTTTAACAGGCCATAGCCCTATTGAAGTCCATGCTGTTAGGCTGAGAATTTTACCAAATGCCATCTGCAGAAGCTGTATAAAAGAAGACGAGGTGGGTACAACTCAACACTTCCTTCTTGACTGTCCCGCAACTGGGAGGTCAAGTCTTAAACACTTGGGAGCGCATACCTTCAGAGATCCCACCGAACAGGCATTCGGCTTTTATATGAATTCACTACACATTTCAGTCCACGGGCAATCGCTCTAAATCAGCCAACTAACCTAAACTATGTGAATTTATAAGATGATGTTAAAGCCTAACTTTATCCAATAAAGGGTTGTGGGATTGCGAAGAGTGGAACGCAAAAGGCCTATGGAAGCACTAGCTCTTAGCAAGATTCCTAACTAGAAACTGACCCATTGGCACTCACGCGGTGAGTTTTAGACTCACTTTGGAGGGCGCAACATATCAAAGTTGCTACGAGGAATATGAGTTCGAAACATCAAAACACTTCATTTTCATTGTTCAGCTTCCGCCAGACTAAAATCTTGGTTGCCATATTATCTAGGAATACGGATATTAGCCGGCTCAATAATTTCGTGACTGGCTCTAGGCGCTTTGCAGATATACGACGATCTTTTTGATCCATACTTGGAAGATCTGGATATCACAACGGACAGTCGTCTTTGGCGGTCAAGTGGGATTATCCATGTCCTCATGAAAATCACCCACAATTTTACCTAACCTAACCTAACCTAACCTTGTCAGATGTACAATGATTAAACTATTAACAAAATTAATGTTAAACTAAAATTGATAAAATATACCCCACTTACCTATATCAAATTACTTTTATCCAACTCAACCCGAGTACTTTGCCTTCAAATGTAAATTTTTTTTGACAAGAGAGCAATGTTACAGTTAGCAGGGCACTGACGAATAGAGGCCGGCTCAGGTTCCATTAAACATTAAATCGAAATGATCTATAACATAACTAAGTTGATAACTGTCGCCTTTAGAGATAGGTACCTAGAAGGTTGTATGCAAAAGTATTTTAATGTGTTATGACTGGCAATGACGAATGAAATTCATTGATGAAAAAATCAGCAAAAATGACAATGATATAGTTTCGATGTACAGTATTGTTGAAAACCGAAATAATTTCATAAGAAAGTGATTCCAAAATGACTTCAGTTAATAGTTCTACTACGTTAGTTATTTCATTTGAAAAATTGAATACCATTTCAAACCGAAATACGGTCTACAGCCACTATTCCACAACTAAATGGCTTAAACCTAAGATATCATACATTTTTTTAAAATGAACAAATAATAATAGAATTTTTTCAACTTTTTGTTAAACGAATGTGCTGTAAGAAACCCGATTTAATAAACTCTAAAAGCTACAAGTGGTTATATTTCAAAGTCTATACTCGTATAACTGCGGAACTCGTTTTTAACGTGAGATGAAGAACTCTCAGACATTTTATTTTTTTTTCTGTAGATATCAACGATAATATTACCACATGTTCAGTGAGCACGGTTAACGAAGTAGAGCGTGGCTACAAACAAAGCTTCTCAAGAAAAGAAATCTACAATCGCCTTGGTTGCATTTCAGGTCAATGTTGACTCGATCTTCATTCAAGTGGAAAATATAGCTATGAGTTTAATGGTCACAAGTGGTCCATCAAAGCAATTTTGCTATGAAAAGTTATTTGTAATTATTTATATTGCTCACGCACATATATTTACCTATGTATTTGTGTAATTGTGAGCACTTCAAATTGAGAAAAATTGAAAGCCGCTGTCATCGCTTTCCAAATAACTTTCTGGCTAGATAACGGGATAAAAGGACAGGGTTTACATTAGAGACACTGACGAAAGTCATTTTTAACTGGATTCGTTGCGGTGCGCAGGACACGTGACGGCTCTGCAAAGAGGGCTACATACGTATAAACATATGTATATATTGAGGCAAAACTTACGCTTGAATGGCCGTTGAGTGCTCAAACGTGTGTGTTGGCACACGCGAAACGATATACCGTTAATAATAAAGTAAAATAATAATATTGTTGTAGACGAACAATAAAAGTAATGATAATGATGAGTATGATAAAAAGCAGAAAACAAAAACACACACTGTTGCAGTTCACACACACACAAACACACAGCGGTGCTTTTGCATATTTGGCAGATGACAGTTGCTTTGTGAGGCAACGGTGGATGGAGTTGAGGATCAACCCTCAGTGCAGCGCCAAGGTGATGTGTGGAAATAGTTGACAAATTTTAACGGTAACCACTTGAGTGGATGCTTGGCTGGCAAGGTACATTTTAAAATTCCACGCCATTTCCCTCCGAGGGTTGTTTGGCTGCTCACCGGTGTTTTGATTCCACTTCAGAAAAGATTTAATTATTGCGTTGATTGCTGTGATGGCGTGTTGAATGTTGAGTGTGACGATGAGAACTTTTTCGGTGATTTTTTTGGTACACTTGGGTGGGAACCAACTGCTGAAAAAACACACGTGATTAGTTGGAAAATTAAATTAAAGTTTTCTTTAATCCAATTGTATCTTGTCTGTATAAGGCTTTGTGCTAAGAATCCATACCCTTTGGATTAAATTATGGAGTTTTTTTAGCTTAATTAAAAAAGCCGATTTAGGTCTCAATAAAATCTTGTGAAAATCGACTGCTCCAATTTTTTCTAATATGACTGGAATTTCTATAAGTTTGGAACTGTGATATACCCTTGAAATGGTATGAAATATTTGAACAAACCGGGGCCTATTAGAAAAAACTGGGACAGTCGATTTTCACAAGCTATTCTTGATGAATTTTTCACCTGCAAAACTGTTCGCTACCCAGGATAGAAACAGGTAGTAATTACGTGGTTTTCGGTCCGAACTATAAGGTAGATGTAAGAGAGCCTCCCAACCCAGCTTCCGAAGCTTCTGCTGTCACTATTGTTATCTGTGGTTTGATGTTGTACTGAAGGAACAGTATCTTCTCCTGTAGATCAAAAATTACCGCTTCTGGACGACTGTTTCCTTCAGACGGTCCAGTTGCTGAGAATTTATGTCAGAATTAAGAGTTTAACCATAGGCTCATATCAGACGATCGCCAACTAACACATGGCAAAAGCTTCCTGTCCGTCAATCCGGCTAGTCGCCGTTTGCGCTGGCTCCTGGCGATAGCATCACGATCGTTTTCGCTTGACAATGTCGTAAGTCACTCACTTTTCTTCACCGGTAACCATCCGCTTCAGGCATAGACCGTTTTTCTTGCGAATCAGCAGCGTTTCCCGGTTGGAAATTTGGTCCATGATTTCATCTATGGTATTTCGTTGCTAAACTACACCTTACTACACCCACACATGCAGACACCGCTTAATTGCCAGCACCTACTCAATTTTCGCGGAATATTTCTTAAAAATTCTTACGGAAATCCACTTTCTAAATCCACAATCGGCCAAGTGCAGTGGCCACTCTTGGACATTCTGCACAAATTGTATTTTATTGCCAGGTCCAAATGTCGCATTGCGCTCTTTTACGAGGCGAATTTTCGGCAACAAACATGTACATAACTCTTTTACTTTAATACTTTGCTGAAACAGCTGAATTTTTCATTAGCCGAAAGCATCCCATTCGTGGGCACTTTTAATTCTCACACAGCCAAGTGCATTTCCATGCGAGGTAACCGAACCGACACAAACACCCAAGCACACAGTCGTGATTGCTTGCGAGCACTTAGTATGTTGCCGGCTCGTAAAAGTTTTACGAGTCTTCCTACATTCTGCATACGTGGCAAGTGCAACAATGTGTGGTAATATGAATTTATCAATTTGCTTCATAGAAGCACAGCAGCGCAGCGCAGCGCAGAGTGTTGCACCCACTTTTGTGGCTAATCCAGATGGATGCAAATTTGCATCCGGCACCTAGAAATTCGAAATAAATTTACTCGTAAATATTTATGAATGTTTATGCATTCTTCTAACTATATGAAGATAATTAAATGTAATTTACGGTAAATAAAATATAAATATAGTTTTGTTACGCTTATTTTAGTTTGTGAGAATATACTATATGTGGGTATATAAAAATAAGAAAAATACCGGATGTGTCTAGATGAATTTCCATAATTTTTTTTTCTATTTGAAGCATGTGCTAGAAATAAAAGCGTTTTCCCTTTCACCAGCCGAGAAAGGTAAGTGTCCATATGAGCTAAGATCTAGCTAAAGCATTTCGATTATAGCATTACTCGCTCATTGCCTGATCTACCCACAAACATTGATCGAATAAAGTTAAGACGCAACCCACCGAGATGAAACTCTAGTCATGTATCTAGCATGGACGCACACCATTTTTTCGACCATCAAACGCATATATCGTCGAGAACTTAATTAAAAAAAGCTCTTTTATAGATGCCAAGTTGCTAATGGGGTTACAACCTCAACAGGTTTAAATAAGTAATCAATCTCCATACGGACAAACTAAGGCTACTTTTCGCATTCTACACTGGCCACTGTAAGCTCAAAAGCACTTATTTAACTGATAGCCGGTTTTGCGACGGGGAGCTTGAAACTACATAAGGTCTGCTGATTGACTGCATAGTAATCTGCAGACGAAAATAACGGCCCTTGGATCGAAGTTTCCAAATAGGGATGACATCGCCTTACTAGCGCCCAGCAGTACATTGGAATTTGGCTATATGATGGGGATAAGTGAGTCGTTATGACTTAGGAGCGGGCACAATAGTCCTTTTATCTTATCTTATTTTACATATGTGACCTGGTCTACGAAAAGGGGGCTTAGGTGTCAAAAAATTATTTTTTTTTTATTTTTTCACTTTTTTTTATTTTATTTTTTTTTTTATTTTATTTTATTTTTTTTTTTTTGACACCTAAGCCCCCTTTTCGTAGACCAGGTCACATATTATTATTTTTTAAATAATATATATTTATTTATTAAGTGCCATCCGTCTGGCTACCGAACAAGCACAGGGAATATGGAAGTCACTGAGAAAAATATACAACGAAATTTACGAAAGAGCAGGCAGGCAGGTCAAGGCGAGAAGCATTAAGTACATGCAGGATCGCTAAGAGATTCTTAGGAAAACTCATTTTCTTCTTACTCACACGGTCTCGAAAGGTGTGCCGGACGGCTGTTGGCCTCTTGGCAAATCTCAACCTACTGGCATCACATGCGAGCCGGATAGGCATAAGTGATGCAGAAAGTGACAAGTTGACGTAAGAGAGATGCTGGTACACCTCTTATGGCTTTATTTAACACTATCTAGAACTCTGCTCCAGTATCTGGGAGCTTCGAAGTCCAAAGTACAAGACGAAGTATCAAACATAGACATCAAGTCGCTATTAAAATTCGCAAAACAAGTTTACGTCCTATGTGGTCACCTAAAAGTAGACTGGACTTCAGGCATTACTTGTGTTTGGCGTGATAGCCGGCCCGTATAACCTAAACTTACTTATATGCTATATAAATATAACTACTTTTCATTTGTATTTTGCTGTAACTCGATTTGCATTATTTTCGTTTGAAGAGCAAATAGGGGCGTGTTGATCTCGAGTGAGCGAAAAATAGATGAAACATCAAAAGGATATTAATTATACGAATAATATTTCTTAAGGCAGTAGAACAGATAACAATAAAATAGATTTTGCCTGAAAGTGATTTGATATAGAAGGAAGCCCTTTACAATGCTACGAATAATATAGAAACGAAGATATCGGATGATTACACGAACGATCGTTATGACGCTTACGAGACTATTAAAAATGAATGACATCAGAATAGTTGGAGGGATTTTTTTATCAAATAATGTTCCGTATCGATTTTGGTCGAGAACCGAAGAGTAGTGAACATTGACAAATAAGAGATACTCGTTTGCGGTTTTGGTTACTCATATGTTTCATGACCCAGTCCACCACACAGACCACTTATGATTCCAATGAAAAAAGTTTATTTTACTGAAAAACTTACCTACACTGAATTAATCTTATCCTACTTCCACATTCGATTGCCATTCATAAATAAGATCAACTCATAGATTCATAAAGCTCAATCATATTTAGAGTCGATAAATTACTTGTTCTAGACATTTCTATTTAAAGGAGCATTGAAAAAGTCTCAAGCAAAAAATCGAAAGTCAAAGAAACTCAAACAAACAAGCGTTTGACAACTAAAATAAAAAAATCAAATCTCAAAAAGAAATTAAGCAGAAAACAAGGGATTCTTCGCTTATTTTCAGATGCAACACAACAAAATGAACAATCAGCAAACGGCTCCGAATAAGCAAACGGTAATTTTTAATCCGGTCGTTGACTACGAACTGGTGCTGTCGCTCTTTCTGGAAGAATTCAACGGGCGTTGGAGCAATGTGCAACCCTCACCGGAGACCGGACTCGAGGGCTATGAAGAAATCACCATACTCGGCTCGGGCTCATTCGGCCAGGTGGTAAGTAGTAAAGCGAAACTATCAGTTTAGGCGACCGCTTTGACTTCTGCAACGATTCCATCACAACAGGCCTTATGCAAGGATAAGTCCACGGGCGATTATTATGCAGCGAAACTTATGCTGAAAGAGAAGATCGTCAAGATGAAGCAGGTGACACATGTGCATAATGAGAAGCGCGTGCTAGCCTGCATCAAATTTCCCTTTCTCATTTGGTTGGAGTTCTCGCGCAAGGACTACGATCTGCTCTACTTGGGACTGCCATTCGTCAATGGCGGCGAATTGTTCACGTATCACCGCAAGTACCGTGTGTGCCCCACACCAGCTCATTGCATCAATAAAATTTGATCCTTTGCCCCCTTAGAATGCGCAAGTTCAATGAGAAGCACGCCCGCTTTTACGCCGCTCAAGTGTTTCTCGCTCTGGAGTATTTGCATTCCTGCACTTGATCTACCGAGACTTGAAGCCCGAGAACGTCATGATCGATAAGAATGGTTATATCAAAATAACGGACTTCGGATTTGTTAAGGTTGCTCATAGTTTACGTTATTAAATTTTTTTATTATACTCAATGATATTTAATTCGACAGAAAGTCGAGACACGCACTATGACGTTGTGTGGTACGCCCGAGTACCTTGCGCCCGAGGTCATTCAGTCGCGACCTTACGGCTCGTGCGTGGACTGGTGGTCCTTTGGTGTGTTCATTTACGAAATGGTCAATGGTTCGTCACCCTTCTCGCCCTTCAATCGCGACATAATGGTTATGTATGGCAAGATTTGTGAAGGCGAATACAAAATGCCGCAGGGCTTCAGCTCTGAACTGAAAGACTTGGTTGAGAATTTGCTGCAAGTTGAATTGTCGAAGAGGTGAGTTGGCAGAAGGACATATGTGCTCATTTTATGGTGTGTCTCATTTTAAGTTTTCTTAGATTTGGCAGCTTAATCAACGGCAATAAAGACATCAAAAACCACGATTGGTTCAAGTCCATCGATTGGTTTGCGATACTCAACCAGGAAATGCCAGCTCCCTATGTACCCCAGATTGGTCATGCTGAAGACTTGTCTAATTTTGATAAGTATCCGGAGTTTAAGCGTGGACCGAAGTCGAAAACTTGTCGTTATTGCGAGGCTTTTGCTGAATTTTAAATTGATATTATTTTTATATTTTCATTGTGAATTGTTTGATTACTGAATACTTATTAATTACACACATTCAATACTATGGAATTAACCTAATAATATACATATGTATATTGTATATCTTTTGAGAATATCGAAAAACATTTGAATCACAGTACCTAATTGCTCTTGTTCCAAGATTAACATGACTACAGAGGGTGAGTGTGCTGGATTTCAAGCAAGATAAAATAGGACTGTAGGCGGAACTTTCTCCTAGTAGCATCAAGAAGTCCTTCCTCAACCACGTTGACGACATAAAATAATTGGCCGACCAGACTTCGGACGTAACTCACTTCATACATGCACTGGCTGCCTTTCACATTGGAGCCATTAACACCTGCACCGACTCCCTCTCATTGAATGGCGTGCTTGGAGACAAATCACCACCCATTGCATACGAAGAGCTCGAGCTGATAACCGTACATATCTGACACCCCTCTAACGGAATTTTAGGAATCTTTCGAACGCCAGTTAACTGAACTCGTGAGTTTTCGAAGTTTCTTAGGATTGAAAGATCATCGAATGAATATTTTTTCTTTTAAGTTTTCTCAACAACATATTTTCACAAATAAATCTTTAACAGTCACATTCTTTTCTTTTGTTCTTAATCGCTTTTCTTACACTCGAAAAACAGCCATAGAAAGCTCTTTTTTCCTCCACCTCACCACAGCGGAGTGAAAACACATGTTCGGTGCCCCATTTTAATGAGTGTTTGCGTAATTTCTCACAGCATATTTGGTGGCGCGAAGAGACACACCACAAAGTGTCACCAATCACGAATTTTCTTCTTCCTCTTATGTTTGCTTGTAATTTTTCACACATTTCGAAGTCTTGTATCTAATGTTTCCAATTTGGCGTTCTTCTAAGCAATTAATTACCCAATTTCTCTGGTGTTCCAAGAAGAACAGCTGTAAGACAAGTGCCGAGCCAGTGATCGCCGAAGCTGTTGAAATCTTTCACTTTTCCCATGCAAAGCGCTGCGATATCAAGAATCACATATTTACAGTTATGCATGCTTCTACACTCTCGCATGCATGTTGCATGTTCGTTTTCTCCAAGCAGATGTTTCAAGTTTCGATTGCGTGTCAAAGTGTTCGACGGCGTTCCCTAAATTATTTAAGTGAACTTTGTGTTTGTGTTGGTAAAAGCGCTTTGATCTTAAAAATACTCAAAGTTCCCGAAATTTCGAAATTTCCAAACAGAATTGCAGACCATTCAGCTCGATAGAGAGTTAAACCAACTTCTGTGCAGCTCCTCCGAAGTATTCACACGCATACAGGGTGCCGTTTCATCCAGTTTATTTTCCACTAGTAGAAGCCGAAATTCCAAATTATATAACGTCAATTTTGTACTTAATTTCTTAAGAATATTTACTTTCCTGGGAGTGGCTTTCACTTACTCAATACAAGCGCTCACTTACCCACTTTAACTGGTCGCCACTTAAATCGTGTACAATTTATATTTACAATGGCAAAACTTTCAATGGATTACAAGCAATACAGCTCAGCTAACCGGCGCCCCACTCGACACATTCTCGCCACTTACCTCAGTTTCAGGCAACAGCACCGAAGCTCACAAGCGCGCTACACGTCGTTTTCAGCAAGGCGCGCTTGAGGCGACGGCAAGCAGCAAGAAGAGCAAAGCAGAAAAAGCAAGCAGGACCTTTGCTACTCAGCAAACACAGGAAGGGGCTGTGCATGGGAATGGGCAGCGCTGGCGCCGGACTGTCGGGCGCCAAAAAGCAGAGGTAAAATCAGGAGTTTCTCAAAACTATGATTATGGTGATGACGATTACAACAACAAACAGTACAAAGCATTGTAGCCAGCCGTCCGTGTACATTGAACTGGCGGTGGAGGGCCGGCGCGCGCCAGGCAAAGCAAAACGCAACAACAACGTGGCAGCCAAAGAAGCCGGAGACGATGATGTTTCATCTTTTCCACATGAAAACTCACGTAACAAAAATTATGATTATCATAATTTTGTGTTTTTTTTTTTTATTCTCCATTTCTTTTTTCCACACTGTTTGTGTATTCCTTTTTTTGCATGCAAAGCGGCAGGAGCCACAAAGAGCGATAGCAACAACAAAGGTCCTGCCGTGTTCAGCTGGACAAAGGACTTTGTCCTTTAATTTCGCTATGAAAGCGGTTACTCGAGTTGTACAGTTATTCGTTGGCGTGGGCAGGGTGGAGTGTGCAAATTTCCGAGGGTGATTGTACGCCGAGATATGGGACAGTTGAGTCAAGCGACTAGAAGAGCAGATGACTTGTGATAGCTGGAGCGGCGAGTACTGGCTGCCGGCTGCTGTGTTCGTGGAAGAAAGGTGCTTCGGCCGAAGAGTGGGATTGGCGCTTTCAGATAAAACTGTGAATAAATCACAGCGTCGAAATGAGATGTTCGCCATGATTTATGTTGATTTTGGTAACAGGAGTACTTTCTACGCATTTTTTTCCTTCTTTTTCATTTCGTTACCATTATCTGCTGTGTGTTTGATATTCCACATTTATTGAGTGATGCTTAAACGTTACGGAAAGTCTGCAGTTTTTATAAAAAAACACAAAAATGGAGAAGGATGTTAAGAAGGTTGGAAGTCTATTGGAATAATAAATTTAGACTACTGTCTTCTGAGCTAAGTAGAAACGATCTTTTAAATACCACCAGATCAGGTAATCATAATCGGTACCAAATCTTAGAAAATGTTATTAAGTATGGTCTTACTTAGCAAAATGAGTGCAGATAAGAACTAAAAAATAAGTAGGTTGCCAATAAATTATTGTCTTTCTTAAATTGGCAGCGTACAAAATACAGCTTGTGAAAGATCGCTTCGCTCTAAGGGCTCTTGAAAAGTTCCAAGAAGATCCGACGTTTCCGAGCCCAATTTTATTCAGACCCATTTCTGGCTCAATAGGTATATAAACAAGTAAAACTGTAATATTTTGAACGAAGAGCAATCTGAAAAAATTCAAGAGTTGCCATTTCATCCAGAAAAAAACACGGTTTGATATGGTTTGTGGGCCGGCGAAATCAATGGTTCATATTTCTACAAAAATGATGCCAGTGAGAACGTAACCGTCATAATAACCGACTATTTGATATCTGAAATTGAAGCTCGTGATCTCGCTGACTTTTGGTTTCAACAAGACGGCGCCTCTTCACATCAATCAATGGATTTATTCATGGAATACTTCGGTGTGCAGATAATTTCACGTTTTTGGACGGTCGATTCGGCACCAAGATCGTGTGATTAGACTTTAGACCGTTAGACTTTTTTCTGTGGAAATAGGTAAAATCTAAAGTCTATGCGAACGATCCCACTTCGATTCAGGCCTTGGAGTAAATCATCACGCTTACCATTCGACAGTTACCAGACGAGATGCTCTAACGAGTCATCGGAAATTGGACTCAACGAATGGACCATCTGACACATAACCGAGGCAAATATTTGAACAAGATAATCTTCGCAAAATAAATGTCAAAAAATATTCTTTCGAATGATAATAAATATTATCCTCTAAATTTGAAGTTTCTGTGTTTTTTCTTTAAAATGTAAGGAAACTCGAAATATATCACCTTTTATATCTGTCTTGAGCTTGTCTGTGTCAGAGGTTTAATGTCATACTTATTGCTTTTTCAAACAGAAGTCAGGGGTAGTCAAATTGCATAATCTGGCCGACTGATTTATGTATGCGAAGCATGGTTAAATACAGTATTTCAGTGACAGTTTCCACACCTTCAGCCATGTAGTCGAATATCCTTAAGGACCTCTAAAATGCTTCACTGAATTGAAGTATTGACTTCTGGAAGTTATTTCCATGTTTACTGATTTATGAAATTATACAGCAGTAATAGTTAGCCAAAATATAATTTTTCTTATAATTTAGTTGCTTCAAAATATATGAAGTAGTCCCAACAACCCTCTCCATTTACCTTCTGTATGCATATCTTTCTCTATATGTTGATTTATATCTCACACACGTGTTCTCCCAACTCAAACACAATTAAAAATATTTCGTAACAATTGTTGCAATTAAATTAATCCTCTTTATTCACATATGTACATATGCACTTGAGTAAATAAAGTACTCGTAGATACATATGTAGGTAGGTGTAATCAAATGTAGATTTGTCCTTATGCCGCACAAGCTTTCTTTCAGCGATAAAATCAGCAATCAGAGGACTTCGCTTTCAATAACTGCACTCAAAGAAAATTAGCTTCCATCAATATGGATGAGATTGCCAATTGCGATAAATAATTTTCCGTTCATTCTTACTCAACAACACCTCAAGCAGCTGCCAGCTCATCATGCCAGTATTGTGAGGTATGATATTTTCATAGCTTTAGACGATATAATACTCGCTGCTGAATTGGGCATTGATAACTGCCAGAAAAGTAAGTGACTTCGGTACTAAGTATAGGATTCATTGCTGAACTTCAGTATATGAGCTTTGAGTCTAATGACAGTCATAAAGAAATAAGATTCTAATTTAAGTTTTTCACTTTCACATTTCCCAAATATGCTATTAATGCTTGGTCTTCTTTACATATCTAAACTTTTTTAGGTAATAACTCTCATCTTTCTCATCCCAAAGGCACTCCCCTTAGATTTTGAGTATTGAAGTATTTCAATATTAAGCACTCAGCAGCAAGTCTTTAAATCCATCTACATGTACCTATATGAGCACATACCTTCCGCAAATACATACATATACACACGCCAGCATCCCATCTCCACTTGCCGTCTCTTAACCTTCACCACGTAATTGTCCAATTGTTAGGTACTGCCCACAAATACTTCATATAATCGCAATTCGTCCATTGAAATCAACTATTTATTTTGACCGACATTTCAATTACCCCGCAGACAAACATCGTCACAAAACGTATCAGCCACGCTTAGGGTTCTGAGGAGTGGCACACCTAATATGGCTGGCGCACTGCCACAACAAAGCCAAGGTGGATTGACAAATTTCCTCAAGAATAATTGCTGTGTGAAATGCTCTTTTCCGGTTGCCACTGCTGCCCACACACATATGTACATACACACTTACGTGCCCATATACAAACATATATCATAGCAAAGCTCTAAGCGTTCTTCAGCACTCAAATATATTCTTCAAATGATATACGCACATACACATACATACATACGTGTATATATTCCTAAACACTAATAGTTGTGTCTGCATGTGTGTGTGGGTGTATGTGAGTTTTTGCGTACATGTGCCATCTGTCAGCGTGACTTCTTGACGAATTCCAGCATTTCAACGTAAAAGTAAGAAAAATTACCTAACATCCAGTTGATAAATGATGCCAACCAAGATTACATAAGTTGGTAATTTTCTAGTACATTTATTTCGGTCCACGAATGGTACACCCGATACAGCTGGATAAAAGCATACAAGCATATAGATATGCATATGTGTGCAGGCAAGTTTGGTTGTTGGTTTGAAATCGGACGAGATTGCCACTAAAGCTGCCAATGTGAGCTTGCGTTCTCTTGTCCAAATTAATATAAACTTTTGTTTATCTTTTCTTTGTGATTTCTAAAGTTTTAAGGACAGATTGTGGGATTCTTAGGATATTTAAGAGCTGTCCGCTTTGGAATCTGGAAAGGATAAGAATGAGTCCTAACTCGCAACTTGATATTTATTTTGCAATTATTATGGCAGGAAAGAAATATAGAGGGCGAAATGTAGGCTAAAAAATTCCCACTTGGAGATGATCTTTTCTATGTTTCATGCCTAGAATATCATGTCGTTTTTTTCTATATTCAATAAATGTCTTGAATGACCCCAAAAACTCCGAAGCTGATGTTTTTTGTATCTTAATATGAAAAGGGTTCAATTTCAGCATACATACTAACCGCTTTTTCAATAATTGCAACAAAAGTTGTTTTAAATAAAAAAAATCAAGAATATCAATGAAATTCTTTATTTATGTATGGAACTGGACTTTTTTTGCATGGCCAACACGGGCATGTTTGCAGTAGTCCAAACGCTAAACCCAATTTTCGACGATTTCAAGCATAAATCGGTCGATACTGCTGCAACTTCCCATTCAGTATGCGTACGAAGTTCATCAGTCGCAGCTGGCTTGTTGGCAAGACCACAGACTTGACGTAGCCCCACAGGAAATAGTCTAACGGCGTCAAATCGAACGAGGCGGCCAATTGACTGGGCCATTTCGGGAGATAAGACGTTTACTCAAATTGGTTTTCAATAAATCGATTGTGACATTCGCTGTGTGGCTTAAGGCGTCGTGCTGTTGGAACCACATATTAACCAAGTCCATATCATCCCATTCGGGCAAAAAATATTTGATTATCATTGAGCGGTAGCGATTCCATTCACAGTAATGTGCCGGTCTTGAACATCACGGAAGAAGTACAGCCCAATGATGCCGACCGATCCATAAACCGCACGAAACCATAAGTTTTTCGGGTTGCAATGGTAACTCATAGAGTACGTGTGGATTGCTGTCCGATCTGTAACGCACATTTCGCTTATTGATTTAGCCAGAAATTAGTCTTATCGCAGTAGATGATTTTTCGGATAATTTTCAAGTTGTTGTCCAGCGCAATTCACGATCATACGACGATTCTGGTGGTCCAGAGGCTACAGTTTTTGCGTTAATTGGATCTTGTAAGGATATAGACCAAGATCTTTTCGCGCACAACGACGTCACAAAGCTGCCCAAGGCTTGAGAACGATGTGTGAGAGACTGATTTAGGTCTTCTTCAATTGATGCACTGGGAGCAGCAATATTTTCGACACTACCGCACTGGCGCGGGAACATTTTGTACTTTGTCTATGGATTCAAATTTTTTCACTAGACGCTCAATTGTTGATCTGACAGGACGATTATGACAACCATAAATTGGAAGTAGCGCTCTTAAAGTTAAGGTTACTGACAACAAACTTGGGTAGTAAATTTTAATAATTTCGACTCGTTGTTGGATCCTATAACTTTCCATAATCAAACCCCAGATCTTACTGAATAAAAATGTCAAAAGAGCGGGGAAAAACGGCGTCGCTTGCTGTCTCTATCGGTAAACTTTTGTAGCGTTCCTATTGGAAAACCCGTTAGAAGAATCGAAGAATAAAATTTTTCTTTCAGAATGAGAATAGATTTCCACTAAAATAGTTCATACACTGTTGGAGTGAGATTGTAAAGAAGGTAAATCCTTTTCCAAAAACGCCCAACCGGTATCCGAGTAAGCGGCTCAGCCGTGGATCAAATCGACAATTAATCATTATCTTCGGCCATTTATTTGTGTATAAGTTCAAAAGGTGAAGAGACGTGTGCGGGTGTGTATGTATTTGTGAATGTGACAGCAAACTTCGGAAACCTGGAAATGTCACATTGATGAGCTCTCAAATGCCAGGCAAACCCTCCACACATACTCATTCGCACACATACTAACATTATGGAGGTTGAGTGAAGCCCGTTTAGTAGGCGTATTTGGGCTTTTAGTTGAATGGAGAGCGGGGGCAAATAGTGCGCAATTATTTATGCAGAAAAGCATAGAGTTAAAACTAAGCTGTGTCAACCGCTGAGATAAATTTTATTCTACCAGCGGAATTAAGTGCCATCTATTACGACGGCAGTGATACATTTATTAGGCCCCCGAAATGGGTGTTGCGGAGCGCATGTGGAATTTTTATAATTTTAATTTTCTTAAAAGTTGCATGAAAGTCACGTATTAATCTTAACAAAATAGGCCGCTCAAAGGCAAGTGAAGGGGCCAAGGAGTTACGCAGGCATGGAATTCTGCAGACACATGGAGACAAAGGCGAGTTGCGAGCAAGAACTGTGTAATTTGAATGCGGCTAACAAATCGCCTGCAAAGCGCTTTAAAGTGGCCATCATTCGGCGCCTTTTGCGTATCGCCACAACAACACCAACATATTGATATGCTCCATAATCTTAATAATCTTCGTGGGTGCTTTGGTTTAATTCAATTTTCCATCTTTTGTTTTTCTTATCGCCGAAGAGGACATGTGTAGGTATGTGCTTAAGTGTGCCGAAAAGATACAGAGCAGCAGATATGTTAACGACTGCAATAAATAAACGGATAATATCTGTTAGGCCTCAAATAAATGCGACACTACACGCATTCAAAAGTGGATAACGGCTAGTGGATTGGGCGCAATTGAAAGCAAACGATGCCTCGGCATAATGCAATATTCACCCCACACCCGTTTTCCCGCTCTCCCACTCTTCCAAGCAACCGAAACGATTTAAGCATGTCACTTTGGCTGCGCACACTCTCTTAAGGGCCGAAGCTGGAGATTAAGTCATTGCTGTGTACGTTTTCACTCCGTCTTCAACGGTAAATTGCCTCGGGAGAATTCATTAGACAAAGTGTGTGTCGTGTGCTTTCGCTAGCCACACGATTACAGGCGATTTATGCAAAATAATTGACGCCTCGATGAACTGTTGACACATATGACAATTTGTCTCCCTGCAGCTGTGGAGCTGAGGGGTACAACTACTCACATGCCACGAAGCCCAAACAATATGCCAGTAAATATTTACTTTGGCGCGGCAACAAAGCAAAGGCGCTCATAAGCTTTTGTGTTGGAGATGTGAGGAATCTGCAGAAAAACTAGCGCGTGGCTAAGTTTTCGCAAACACCGACAAATTACGCACATTTTTCAGGCTTACCGCCGACTTAAGGAGGTGAAAGCGCCGCTTATGCCCTGCTGCTGCCGGGCTCATGATCTGCGAGTGGATAATTCAATTATGGTGAAAGCTTTTTTTTGCAGAATTTTCGCTTTCTTTATTTGAAATAAACCAAATACCTCTCCACTTCTCCGGTGATTGGTTTATTTAATTAATAAAATCATTCATTGGAATATTTGTGTGATTTCATCATTCTCATGAAATGTAACATAAAAGTGGCTTGACAGACTACGGTTTTTTATTTCACTGGTGACAAACAGAGCTACAGAGTCTTGCCATAAAGCTTGATTAGAAATCAGATGGAACCCTTTTACTTTACTGAATTATTAAATAGTTTTATATACTCAGTAGCTTCCATTATAAAGCACAATAAAAGCTCACAATTGGTAAGCTAGAGCTCAAAAGCTCTGTTAAAGCTCACAATTAGTAAACTAAAGCTCAAATTCAGAAAGCAGTAGAAAATCTCTTCTCGAAAATTATTTGTAGGTAATGAGCTTGCTGGCATTTTTTTGTAAAAATAATAAACTGTTTGGTACAGTTATCTAATTTGAGTTAATTCTATCATTATTTATGTGAATCGTCTGCTGTACCGATAGCCAACTTCCAAACTTTACGTCTACAGACTATACTTTTTGGTTTCCGTCTCGTTCGAAGGTACCTATTATTGGGTCTATAGCTGTGATGGTTTTTTTTTTCCAAATTTTTAACTTCTATTGAGAAAAAAGTATAGAACACCCAAAGTATTGTCCATCTGAAGCTATTAGTGGTGTCCATCCCAAAAGAACTGCGCCTGTTTGCCAGGCAGATTTTTTATTCCTCGTTCTGATGCGAACCGTATTCCAGAGGGAGCATATTGCATCTACCAGAAGAAACAGTAGTCAGAAAGGGCCAAGTCTGGGCTATAAAGCAGTTAAGACAAAACTTTACAACACAGCTGCTGTTTTCTAATAGTTTCCAACCGCTATTGCAGCATGAAGCTGAGATTTCTTATGATGCAAAGTTATTGCCTCATATCTAGTTCCAAACTCTGGCCATTTTTCGGCAGTCGCTCAGTTTAATAAGTAGTTCGATACTCTTCCCCAGTCATGGGGTTATCCGGTTTCAGAAGCTCATAACACCGCACGTGCTTCTAATCCGACCAAATACCTTGACGCTCCGGATATTCGGCTTTGATTTGGCTGGCCATCCGGGTTTTATATGATTTTTTGATCTTAAGTTTACCATAATTAATTCATGTTTCATCACCAGTCAAAATCAAATGCAAAAACGGGTTCTTTTTGTAGCGTGCAAACTGTATTTTTTACATGAAAAATCGTCTGTCAATGTGTCTTGGCTTCAATTCATAAAAAAATCCCAATTTTCTAGCTTTTGAATACATTCTTTTAAACAGTTTAAAATGGCTGTTTGAGTTCCTTCTAAAGATTCAACGAACTCCTCTTGTATTTGGCCACATTCTTCATCGGGTAGAGCTTTCAGTCGCTCATCTTCCAACTATTTTGGACGACCAAGAAGTCTTTCGTCATTTAAGCCAATATGACTACTTTCAAATTGTGCAATCGACTTAAGGATCTTTCAAACAGCATCGATGTTTATTTGGGTCTTTTATTGAGTTTTGAAAACTAGAAATACTGCACCGAGAGTATTGAGCGAGTTTGTTGATAAAAAGAGTAGAATATATATGTTGGAATACCAGAAAGGGACAGTTTATTCTTCTATTACTTCCATCGTAATTTGAGTACGTTACAACTGACAATACCTTATGGAAATATATTGCCTCTGATCCCAAATTATCCACGTTTATAATCTGGGTATCCAACTAAAGTAACGCTGCTCGATTCACTTTAGACATCTTCGTAGGTGGATATACAAATTGCAAGTTTTTAGGCTCATTCGTCAAAGGAGTGGCCTTGCTTTTGCAAGAATCTCGTTAAAGGATGGTTAAAGAAATCTAAGGGATTATATTTTTCCATATTATTTTCAAAATTTGTTTTCGTCAGCTGTCAGTAATCCTAGCATTATATCAGAATCAAGAGCATGAGGCAACTGTGGGAACCACCAACCAACAAATCAACTGGTGAGTCATTTTATCACATAAGCATCAATGCAAATACGCTTTGGTGGAACGAAATATTAATCTGAAAAATAATTATTCGGCTTTATGTTCGGAAGTCAAAACGCTCACTCAATCATAACTGCAAATGCCACACGGCGGCGCATCCGGCGCGCACAGCAACAAAACATAAATCAGCAAATTATTCGTGCTCAATGAACCAACGGCAAAGGTGGTGTGGCCAGCGTAAAACACCTTTATTGCACCCCCCACGTGAGTATGTGGCAGTGGAACCCCTTTCACAGTTCGGCGCAGCCTTTCGGGGTTGAATCGAGTGAAAAAGTCACAATTTAGCCAACACACGCCGACGAAGCGCAATCCAAGCCTTCAAAGGTGGGATTACACGCATGTATGTAGACATGCAGATGTAGTGATGATAGCGCAACTGTAAATGCCGATTCGTTACATCGAATGCCTGCCGGCGGCCTGTCCAAATGTCTGTCATGTCATGACGCGCGCTGCTTTGATTACACGAATCCATTGAATACACCTTGCCGAAAGGGCTCAACGTCGAGTAAGAGTACATATGTATTGCTAGCCACATTCACATTCGCATCGCAAAAATTGCGGATAACGATTGAGTATCGAGGTTTGAGTTCGCATTCGCGCATATGCGTCCGATCGGCCTGCTTTTTGAAATTATTGCTGCAACAACGCTGATAAGCAACAACGACAACAAAGCATCGTTTCACCTTGTGTTTTGTTGGACGGAAGTGCTGCTTTGACAGAGAATTGCGTTTTATTGGAAGGACGCTGCCGCCACGAAGGCAATGTGCCGAGAGCGCGTCACTCAAAGGGGTGCCATTGTTCATTGGTTTATTGCTTATTGTTACAAAATCATACGGATTAGTTACACCTTTACGAACACGCCGATTGTGCGACCGCATGGGTTGGCTTGTGTGTATGAACATCGAACAACACGAGAGCGGTTTTTGTTGGGAAGTAAGTTGAGGTCCCGACTTACTTGTAAATATGTTGGATGTAAATGATTAGGCTGGATTTCAGTAAGAGAATTATTGTCTGGAATGATATATCTGCGACGGACAACAAAGTATTCTGAATCGTTGAGCTGTAATCTATAATATGCTAAGAAGTGTATTCTTAAATAGGAACACCAAGGAATACCCTAAAGAAAAAACGTAACTGTCTAACAGAAAGTATTGAGAAACCATCGGTTAAAGGGCAGTTGATGACTTTTTATATAATAACTGTATATTTTCTTGTTTGTTTTGAATCATTTCTGCCAGAAATTGTTATTATTGCTTATATTCAATCAGCAAAGCATCGAGCAGCCAATCGACGCCGCAGTAAATATGTGAATCCTCTGTGATCCCGCACATTCTTATAATTATTAGAATCAGAGTTTGGAAGAAATGGTTTTTATCTAACTCGTCGTATATGGACTACGAATACCACGAAGGAATGCTGTAGCACTTTGAACAATTTTTTCTCGTTTTCTGTGTAATATTCAAATAGTTTATGGTACATTAAGTTCTATATAACGTTGCCACCTGTTTGAATGTAAAAAGTGTGTGCAAGAAAAAAAATATAGAGATTTGTTAAATATATATTTTGTCACCTTCAAAGTAATTCCCACCAGATGTAACACACTAATGCCAACGATTTTTTTATTCCTCACAACACTAAACTATTTTTGGGATAGGCTTCAGCTCCTTCAGTGAGCTTTGTTTTGTCTTTTCGGTCGACTGAAAATGGACCCCACGGAGCGGCCAATTATTTTTTGGGGAACAAGAAAAAATCATATGGTTTTTGGCTTTAAACTCGGTCACAGTCGCGGTGGTTCATTATCATCATGTAAAATCCATGAATTGTTCTTCGATAATTTCGGCCCTTTTCGACGTCCCTACGGAACAAATTCGTAATGCACCAAACTACGAATATCGAAAAAAAACCATGAGCTTCATCTTGATTTTTGAGCGCCTTTGGAATGATTTTTTTTTTTGTTTTGGATAATTTTTTCTCTCTATTCCGATGTTTGTTAACTTGTTTGCATTTCAAACTCTTAAACTGCCATGTCATCGGCAGTTATAATGCTCTTCATGAATGTGGGTTCGGAATCAAGCATGTCCATAACGACCTGCTTATGGTATTCTTTTTAAAAATTCATCGGAACGAGTCGAGAAAGAACACGTTTCTTATCCAAAATATCCACTAAAATCAATCGAAGGTATTTTTAGTAACTATAACAGTTAATAGATCGGGTTACTTTACAGTAGATTTTTTTGCTAGATAATCGCGTATGCGTGAAATATTCTACTGATCATTCTGAACAACTTTGCCTAAGAGGGTATGGATTCTGATAATTCGAAATATAGTAATATGAAATATTGTCTAGGGAAACGTTATAACAAAATGGCCATACTAAGATAGAATAGTTGTTCTGGATTAATTCAATGTCACAGACAAGGATAGTCTCGTCTTGATCTATCCAAAACAATGGCACTCCTTTATTCGAATCTTTTTTCTACGCTATTCTAAAAATATTGCCAGGAAACCTAAGGAACTATTTGACTAATATAAGATACGGGATTAGCATACTCTTAATATACAGCCTATAATATTTATACCCATCCACAAATGATAATTTCAAATAGTGATATGCTTTAAAGCTAAAGACAACCACAACGCCATCAAAATGGCAGTGTGCAAAATGCAAAACTGCACGTGAACAATAAAATTTGGTGGCGATAGGAAATTTGAAAACTCATAAATTTCGACAATAAAATTAAATCAGTTTGTTCAACGAGCGCAGCACACACACACACACACACACAAACTCGCGCGGAGGAACGCAGAGTGTGGCTAGAAAGCAGGGCGACCGACGCGTAGGATGTTGTGCGTTGTTGACACAAAGGCGCACTCGGATATGCGCACCATGCGTGACCAATTATTGAAATACAATTTTAATTGAATTTCAATAAAATGTGCAATTCCAAAATCAAAATCGCAAACGCGCGCTGCGTATATATGTGTGTGTGTGGCTGAGCAGGGGAGTGCAGGCAGTGTGTGCGAGTTATGAGCAGGGTAAGCTGCCCTCTTCAACTGCCTTCTCCCGCTGTTGACTGAGAGGAGCCTGAAAATAAATACCAGGCGTTTCGGACCACTCGCCTGGATTTGGTGGCGGGGCCGGGGGTGTGTTTATTTAACGTAAATGTCGACGCAGTGCTTTGGTCCATTACTCCCAACACCCTGCACCACCAAATAGACTCATATTGCTTTGCATGTGTGTGTGTGTGTGTGCGTGAGCATTTATGCAACATTGGAATGCAACGCCAATTGTGCGTGCAACATTATAGTTTTTCCTTTGCTTTGAATTCCGCTAAATTTATTTAGGCTGCGCTTACTCATCCACACACCTACAAGCCCACTTGTTTTTGTATTATTAACATTTTGTTGTGTTTTAAAAAATTTGTCACGATTGCCAAGCATTGCCAATGCTATCATTGTTAAAGGTGCTGCATCAATGGCCATCCTGTGTGCATGTGTATGTTTATGGATGAGTATATAGTTGGCTTTGTCCAATTGATTTATTGGCACTAAAATATGGGTAATAAAATCATTTCTAATTTGCCGTCGCGTGTCGGTGCGGCCATAAATGAACACGGTAAATGTTGCCAAAATGTAAATATTTGCTTACAACAACAACAATGTGAAGTTTTATATGGTGATATATAATTACGATAACAAATAAGGAGGTACACTGCTCTCACTGTTGATGCCGATGACAGCACACGTATAACTTCTCTGATCTGGTACTCGCAACCTTCCAATAGTTTTCAATAAGTACTTTTTGAAAATGTGGATTTTTTCTGTAAGGCTAAAGAAAATAATTTCTCGAAGTAGTCTTCATGAAGTTTCGAAGGACTCCGACTAGTTTTTTATGGCAGAAGAAAGCATTGAAGGTCGGAGTGCGAAACTTTAATCCACTAAAACTAACCTACTCCCAACTCAACACTCTCCCACGGAATCACCAGTTAAGTATTACTTCGAGGAAGGGACAGGACATTTAAGTCACCTCTATTGTACCCACTGACGGACGCCTAATCTGTTTAAAAAGTCTCAGGATTGTCATTATGAATAATGACGCTTCGCTAACACCTTTCCATTTATTAGTCGACTGACACATGTGGGTCGTTAAATTACACAGATTATGTCTCTGTACACCTCAAACAATTCGGACTAATGTCATTGTAGACTCCGTAAAGGTAGCTTCTAAAGTGTCCATGTCCACGAAGAATTTGGATCAGATGGTGAACCAGTTCCCCACGTCGTCTGTCTATCCACGAGTGGATGTCCGGTATAAGTCTGTGGGTCCAGCGCCCTTTGGATGAGGAATTCCACTACTGCTTCCACATTTTGGATCTCTGTTCCTCTTCTTAGTATTAACCGATACTGTTTTGGTCGGTGATAGCTGTTATAATAGCTCGAGTTTATCTCCCTGGATGCCAATGAGCGGCTTACCAGCTCACACTTCAGCAGCCTCAGTAGATATAGTTCGGCAAGCTCTTATTACTCGAATTGCAGAAAGCCCATGCGTTCCTTAAATTTTAATTTGAAATCCAATATTACTCCCAGAAACTTATGCTGCGGCTGTGAAGTAATTTCGCACTCCCCTATGGTGAGCTCTATTCGTTCTTCCACCTTCCTAGTGCTTATGAGGAAAACTTCTGTTTTTTGCTCCGCCAGTTCCAGACTCACAGAAGAGAACCATTAGCGTGGACCATTTAAGCACTCATTGCACTTATTTCTTAGGTCGACTAAATGTTTGGCCACTGCTACCGTCCTAATATGCTATTAGTTTCACCTCTGTTGGTTGCTGTCTTTTAGGCACCCTGTCCTACATGAGTATTGATTATAGTGTGCCTAATATTGAGCCTTGGGGTACTCCACTTGAGCTGAGTACTGCTTTTTGTTTTTAGTACTTTCGTAGTATCGACGACTTCTCGTAGTGCGTCAATAGTGGATCTCTTTTTTTATAAATCCGTATAATCTCTCTGATAATCCGCCGGCTTCTTGGATTGGGGTTAACGGTTTCGTATTATAATATCGTACTCTTTACCATTGTGTCGTGCGTACAAAGAAGTCGGTACGACGAAGGTTCTTCGCTGTACTTCTTACGAGTACATTTTAGCGCACAGTTGAGGTTTTGATCTATAGCTTCCTTCAGAACTCTCTTGAGTATGCCATCCAATCCCGGCCTTTGGTGTTTTTGATTTTCTTTGCTATGGCCAATAGCTCTTCTTCTAAAAATGATATAATTTTGAGGAACGAAAAAAGGAATTCGAAGCAATTGCTGCGGTTGTAGTGATCTCTCGCAGAGTTCTGCTGCTTCAGAACTACACATAGTGTCTCGTCAGCTACCAGTAAATGGCAGTTAAGCTTCTAAACCTACCTGCTCATACTCTGGATAGTATTTATTGCACATTCTCTTTTTATAACTTTTCTCTTTTTATAACTTTTCTTATAACCCTTTCGTATCTAAAAGTCTTGTGGGTACTCGATATATCTTGAGACGAATCGCCAAATAACAGAAAAAGAAAAGAAAAAAAACGTCTTACTAATTCGGATAATTTATTACTGTAATATAGTTATTTAGGATATGACCAGTTTTGGTCTTTTGCGATACCAGATGGAGTTCAGCACCTAAGTCCATGAGGAGTAGTTATCCTATAGGATGCCTGCGCTTGACATGAATTTTAACCGACTCTGCGGCCTAACTAGCAAGACCTCCTCCAGTGTATCATAGCGTGGGGACCCCAGATGCTTACAATTATTGTATTATATAGTTCAGATTTTTAATTAATCTTTAAGGTCTAGTCGAATAAGTTTCCGAAAATTTTCAATTGAGCACCTAAAATCTCTAAAAAGTTCGACTTTCATTGCAACTTCCTTAAACCACACATACTCACATTTTATTTTCTTCACAGCAACACTCATTAACAAATTTGTTTACACATGTACCGTTACCGATTCCATCAATTCCACTTGTCCGAAAACATCGTAATAACGTCACTTTGAGTATTTTATGGAAAACGCTTTAGCGCGTCGCCCGGCGAGATGATAAATGTGTCTCCGTTATAGCCCAACAAATTTGCTCGATTTGTCAACTGACAAGCCAAGGAAATTCATCATAAAAATGTGCAACATGCAACGCGAAAAATGCACACAAAAATTACAAAAAAAAAGCTCCACAAATGCAAAACAAATAGAAAACTCCAAAGCGAATTCGCACCCCAGCGTGTTTGTGAAAATGCTAACAACAAATAAACATCATTTCTGCCAGGTAGTAAAATATTATTTCGCCGACATGCCGAGCAAATGCAACATCACACACAGCGGCGGCACCGCGCGGCCGATTCGTACTTTTTAATGTGGAATGCAAACAAATGCTGCCAGCCGCCAGCCGCCGCACGGTGTGGCACGTTTCGTCGCGGCTAATTTTAACCAAAATCCAAGAAATACAGCCAACGCATAATGGAACCGGTGGAAAGGTGCGGTGAGACGATGGCGCAAGTGTGCGCTTCTGGGGCGGCGGTGCGCGGCGATCGGTGTGCCGACAGTGTGGTAGGCGTACGGCTAAACGGTGAGCAATTTGTTTGGAAAATATTATGAGCAACGCATAATTTTGATAAGTCATAACATCCGTCGCGCGCCAGCATCTCAGGCGGCGCGGTGCGCGCGAAGCGGTGTGGCGCGTCAATTGGCTCGGTCACTGAAGGGGAATGACGAGTGCCATAACGGCGCGCACTCACTACACTCTGTGTATTCACCGCGCTGTAGGTGTGCAAGCGTCGAACGCAATCGATCGGCTTTTTGAAATCGCATTTGAATTTGTTTATGATCTCCTGTTGCAGTTTCTGCATAATTGTGGCTGCCTTCGCTGCCACTCTGCTCCGCGCCGCTTGCCGCAACACCTTTACGCCGCTTTGTTTGTTGTGCGCTCGGCGCGGTGGGACTGCAGTCCGAAATGCAAATAGACGTGCGCGCCATACTGTGGCAGCAGTTGGCCAATCGGACAGCCCGTCTGCCAAACAACTCAACTAACCGCACAAACCAAATACTCGCGCGTTCAACGCTTATTGCAGTCAGCTGCCCGCAATGATCAAAAGGATTGTGTTCGTGCAACAGTAGTCGTACGAGATGCAACGGTGCATCGATGCGTGGCATGTTCGTACTAGGTATGGACACAGAAGGTGTTGCGCCCCGAAATACAATGTAAACGCGCTTCGCCGCAGCATTGATGAGGCAGTCAAATTGGCACGCGGTGTGTGTGGGGGGTTGCGTCTTTAGCGCGCCAACTGAACCGTCGCGGAAAAACGTCTTTGAAGCACGTTCACGTAATATTTGTATACAAATAGGGCGCGTATGTATGAGCGTGGCATTTTCCTTGTCTGTTCGTATGAGTTCACATTTCTATTTATTATGAGCGTTCGCCGATGGAACGTCTGCTATGTGGCGCATTCATGCAAGTAAAACGTTTTAAATATCTGCCTACTTAATTGGGGCAGGTGCAATTAGCGGGTTACCAAGATTTGCGTTTCATAGGGGCTTCAATCGAACCCTACGCCTAAATACTTTTGGGTGAGCTACACATGTATGGTCCACGTCCAAAGGAAATCGAGGAAAAAGTGATTATTATTCTCACCTCTCTTTCAAAGTGCTGCACTCTAGCCTTAGTGGACTTGAAGCCTCTCTTTTCTAGTCATTTACGAGACCTGCTCTCTTGTCAAAAAGTTTGACAGGGCACTGCAGTGCTGAATTCAGAAGAAGAGAGTATGGAATAGCCTTTTATACCTTTTTGAAGTATAATACTTAATTTCATTAATATTTCATTCGTTTATCCAGCCTTTGGACTTAAGCTAGTTGCTTGTTCGATTCGCCACACTCCAAATTGCAGCTCATCGCTTAGCAAGACATCACATTACATCTATTTGAGCATCCAAAACAGTGCTTCCGATGAGCACCCTGTAGCTGCATGAGCCACTTGCAATCCATCAGCAGAATTATCACTCAGCTTTCGGCTCACCTCACACACAATAATTATGGCGCGGCGCAACTAATGTACGCTACATACAACAAATACATGTTGCGCGTGAATGTGCAACAGGCGTGTGCGAATATGTCACATGGCACTTGACTGCTTGCCACATTTGGCAGGCGCGCGGTGGCTTATTTATTTAGATTTCACGGAAAATGCAACAAATTTTCCTCATCGCCAAATGCAAAATTAACAAGTTAATTAATACCTTTATGAGTGCTCGGACAAGTTGCAGCTGTTCCAGACGCGTCACATCACGCCGCCAGGGGCGCGCTGGCAGCGACGCTGCTGGTGTTGGCCCGAGCACTCTATCTCACCTTCGGCGTGAAGGCATGCGCTACCGTGGCGCGCTATGCCTGTGGCACGGCGGTTGATGTACATGCCGCGGCCCGGCGCGTAGATGGATCTTTGGATCTTAGCAGCCAATTTACCGCTTGCGTGTCGCGGCGCAATATCTACGCTAATTGGCGTGCTGAGGTGCATTACAGCAGTCGCAGCTTTTGGCGCTAGACACGGGTTTGTGGACACGAGTGCCAGACCTGAAAGAAATCAAATTTTCTAAAATACTTTATTTTCAGCTTCCAACGATGTTTTTTTTTTTATTTTTTGCTGCAACTTGCGGCCATAACATAATATTTTGTCAGCTGTCTGTGGTTAGCGTCCGCGCCGCCAACCACAAACGCGCCACAAGCTCATTTGATGCACGCAAATTGCTTTTGAATTTTGAAAATTTTTCAAAAATATTTTGGAAACTCGAGCGCAAGCTGGCAATTTGTGGTGCCGTTATATCGTTTGTCAATTCTAATTTTTACTAGTTTTTGGTTAGTTTGTGCCTCGGCAATATGGTGGCAATGAATTCTAGGCGGCAAACAATATGTTGAAAAAAAAGTGTTGAGTGACTACTTTGTGGCATCCACGGCAGTGCTTTATCGCTGCTATGCTGAGAGATACACGTGTAAGTGAGTTCTTTGCATGCAAAACACCTTCCAATCGCCATTTGAAAATCCCAAACTTACACATAAATGTAAAAAATATTTATTCAGCGCTTTTTTACTCCGTTTCTCTTTTTTACTTAATACGAGTTGCTTGTAAATTCTAAAGTGCCAGCCGCCTGTAGTGGCCATAACTTGTTAAATTCCAGAAAGAAACGAGAGAACAAGCAATAAAAAATATTAAGTGGATTTCCCGTTATATGAGACAAGGCTGCAACACTTTTACTTGTGGCAATAGACGCTGAGAGAAGCGCATTTTAACTTGTTACAGTGATACAGTTAGGTGGAATGAATACAGTTAGATACAATAACGCAATTTTGTACAACGGACACTTTTTGAAATAAAATTTTAAATTTTCCAAGACCATACAATCTATAAAGTCTTTAAAATTGTTTTCTTAGCTTAGAGCAGCATTCATGAAAATCGTTTTACTAAGATTATGGATTGAAAAAGGTTCCCAGCATCTCTTATGGAATACGACTCATAACTCTCAGAATAGATACCTGAAAAAATTAAAAAAATATTGGTCCAAAAAGTTCAATTCTGGAAAATTTTTTCAAGAAAAACTCTGTGAAAGTAATTGAAACTTACAATACTTCCAGAGGCGCCTCATTCAGGTTGACAAAATTAATGTTGGTATTACGAAATATGAAAATGATATGTTTTAAAAACTCGAAACGTGGTTCATCACTTGGTATTTCAAGATATTTGTCATTAGGTGTTTCAAGTCTTTTTCTTCGTTTTTTTTGTAGGATGAAGTCATGTGTTGAAGTTCACGCAAGTGAGGAAAGTTATCTGAGTGTCATTCACTTGGGAGTAGCCAGAAACGATTATTTTTCACAAAGCTCAAGCAGCTCACAAGTTCCGGTGATAGACCAAGTATGCTCTCGTTAGCCAAAAAACATCCGTTTGAAATTGAACTAAAGTGAGAAAATGAAACATTTCCTCCTTAGGGTAATCTACAGGATTTGAAACCCGCAAAGTAAAAAAACACTTCACCTTTTGATGACAACCACAGCAAACACATTAAAGACTATGATTTAAGAGCTTGCACTTGGAATGTCCGCTCACTTAATTGGGAAGGGGCCGCTGCCCAGTTGGTTGGTGTTCTCGTCTTCTACAGTGGCCAAATAAAGGAGCGCAACTTCGGTGTAGGATTCGTGGTGGGAGATATACGCCGTCGCCGAGTTCTGGCATTCACCGCGGTGGATTAACGTCCGGCCACAATCAGCATCAAAGCGAATTTCCGACGGAAGAAAAGGACGATGTAACCAAATATGACTTCTATGAGTGTGTGGAACGTACCTTTGAGAGCTGCCCCCGCCACGATGTCTTAAATGTGCTTGGCGATTTTAATGCCAGGGTAGGCAAAGAAGATAGCTTTGGCACAACGGTCGACAAGTTCAGCCTCCCAGATGTGTTGAGGCTAATCGACTTAGCCGGGGCCCGAGATATGGTTATCTGTAGTACTAAATTCCAGGTATTTCAAGTAGATTTTACAAAATTTATGGAGCTTAAAGCTGGCTTAAAACATTTCCTTCTACATTTATATATATGTACGAGTATATAAATCAGAACCATCTGCAGTTAGTGGTCACAAAAGTCACATAGCAAGTTGGTCCTTCTTCGGTTCCAGTTAAGTCTGTTGTAAAAATTTATGTTTTTCGTTGTACTCCTTTAATACGTTGATAAGCTACTTGCATACTAGGGCTGCTATATATATTTCTGGCCCAATAATGAAAATAGGCATATTTATCAACCAAAATGGTTTTTTTTTGTTTTCGTTGGATTTGGGTCGTCTTGGAAGACCCACACGGTAGATTGCTGTTTTGTTTCGGGCTCATACGCATAGATCCATGATTCGTCACCTGTGACGATCTTATAACGTCTTTTGAAGCACCGCGATCGCATTTTTTCATCATTTCTTTACACCAATCCACATGAGCCTTTTTTTGAGCGATTGTAAATTTTACGGGATCCAATGAGAACAAACATTTTTTACGGCCAGGTGTTCATGCAATATCGAATGTATGCTGGTGGGAAATGCATAGGCATGCCTCTGTCTGAAGGTATGTTACATGACGGTCTTGCATTATCAGTTCACGTACGGCATCGATGTTTTCTGGCACAACGGCTGTTTTTGGACGACCTTCACGGAATTCGTCTTTGAGCGAGCGTCGGCCACGATTGAATTCGTTGTACCAGTTTTTCACAGTGCTATAGGATGGTGCTTCATAGACATATAAAGATTTCAGTTCATCGATGCACTCTTGTCGTGATAATCCACGTCGAAAGTTGTGAAAAATGATAAAATGTTCACGAGTTAATTCCATTTTTTGGCCGAGATGAATTTTTTAATTCCCTGTAAATAAAACAATTCACGATTAAATGACAAAACGTTCTGAGTGATGTTATGCTAAAAAATGTCAAACTTTTTAATGGAAATGTCAGATTGCACCTGGCAACTCTTAGTGTTGCCTAGTCCAGAAATATATATAGCAACCTATGTACATATCTTATTTTCCGATGTTTAGAAATCGATATATGAGGTCACATTGGGTTAACCAAGCAAACCACGAATGTCAAGTACCCGAAACTAATGGATCCAGAACAAACCCACTTCTAATTAATAATGTGGTTTAATAATTATGCCAACACACTGTACTTGAAATAGAGATACTATCAAAATTTCATACATACCCTGCTGGAAATTGTCAACCAGTTCCGAAAAGTTAGAGTTGAAAAACTGGAAATATTTTGGTAAATAAATTAAGCGCGGAAGTCAACTGGAAGTATTCTGTAGGCTCTAGAACCGAACCAATTTTTCACTGGAACATTTCCCTGCAGGGCATTCACAGGACCACTAATAGATATAAAAATCAGCACATATATTTATCAGCAACATAATTTGCCCGCCAAAAACTTGCAGACTGCGTTGAACTGAAACATAAAGGATATTTCTGTGGTTACATATTCATCTTCAAGGCAAAATAATAAAGTAAGCAACAGCAATGGCACCAGCAAAGGCGATGCTCGCACATCTATATAACATTACTACTACGCCAACTTAGCGCCCCTACTATATCTGTAAGTGTGTATGTACTATATGTGTGAAGTCAGGGCTGCATTGGCGCGCATTTCAAATGCAATCCTTGTTCATTTCGCAAAGGCGACAAAGTTTAAAGTAGATTAAATGCGCTGGCACGGCGGCGGTTGTGGCATGCTCCTCTCCTCCGTTTTTTTTTCTAGCTTAAGATGCGCTCGCTCGTTGCGCGCCTCCCTTCGCCTGTTACCACTCGCAGCAGCGCTTAACCGCACTTTTCGTGCGGCTCCCGTTACATAAATCCGTGCTCAAGGCTCGTGTGCTCGTGAAATTTATGGCCCATGTTTGAGCTTCGTGCGACCAGGAGCGAAAGCGCAGCGGCGTGCAGGATTTACGTTGTCACATCCGCCTGAATGGCATGTGTTATACTATGTTAAATAAAATGCACGAACACGAACACACACACATATACACTAGCAGTGGCTTGCATAAAAAGTGCGTCTGTGTGTGTGTGACTGGCGGTGGCGCGATATTTATGAGCGCGGCATGACCTGCGAGCGTAAATGTCTGCCAACAAGCGAAAGAGCTTTTCCAAGGCTTGGCGCGCGCTGCCTGCCTTCGGTGGGCTGACATGACCACGTACGTGGCGGCTTATTAGTGCAATTCCGTTACAGCATTAGCCCGTACGCCTTCATCCTTAAATACACTTTACTGCGTCGAACACAAATAAGTTCGTGTGCTCGTAAATTTGTATGGAACGCTCGTGTCTGTGCCGCTGTTTCTGTGCTTTCGTAAATTGGATTTGTGTTAACCGAAAAGAAATTATTTAATCCAAATCAAACACTTAAAATTAGGATTTATGCCCGCGCTGCTCCGAGCTTTGGTTAGGTGAACGTGCGCAGCGAATGTGTTGGGCGTTCGGATATGTCATGTCGGAGGCATTTCACTTTTGAACATAACTCCTGTCACTAGAGCTTTTGCAATTGAGGATTAAATGTTTAGTTGGAGTAGTTTTAAGTGGATCCAAGTTCTGAGTGAGAAATTTTACATGCAGAAAATTACTTCTCCTTTCAAATATCAAGTAAAAAATTAAGATATTCATTTTTACAAGGAATTTATTATTGTTGTACGCGAACGCGATAATCAAGCATCCCCTCGGCACATGGAAATAAGAAAACACTTTAAAATCAAAACTATTTACTCTTCAAAAATACAAAAGTTTCCTTAATAGCACTTCACTCCGATCGTTCAGTTTTTATGGCAGATATTTACCAAAGTTGTCTGATTTGAAAATTTTTTTCGGAGATTGCATTACTTCCTTGTTAAGCTCTTGACTTGGATAGCTTTGTATGGCAATTATATGCCTTAGTAGCTCAATATCGGCGGTTTAGGGGAGAAAGGAACGTGTGCAAAATTTCTGGTTGATATCTTGAGACGGACAGATGAACGAATGGACAGAACAAACATGGCTAAATCTATCCGTATTAAAGACCTCTGCTGATATGAGACTATTGAATGATTGATAATACCATTATAAACTTTAGATAAGTTACTATTAACGGGTATTCCAAGTAGAGTATCCATTACTGGATAATATTCGACTAAATAGATTACGTCCATGCAGTGAAGAAAATACAGCAGCCGTAGCTGAGAGTATACACAAAAACCGTGGAACGTCGATTCGGAGCTGTTCACAGCAACCCGGACTGGCGGGACGCATTCTACGTCAAGATCTTAAATTGAAAGCGTACAAAATACAGCTTGCGAAAGAACTGCAACCGCTCGACTCTCCTAAATGACATCGCTACGCTTGAAAAGTTCCAAGACGATTCGATGTTTTCCAAACAATTTTGTTCACCGATGTGGCCCATTTCTGGCTCAATGGGTACAAACAACAATCAAAATTACCACATTTCGGGCATAGAGAAACCAGAGGAGATATAAGAACTGTAATTTCATTAAGAAAAAACGACGATTTGGTGTGGTTTGTGTGCCGATGGATTTATCGCTCTACATTTCTTCAAAAATGATGCCGTTGAGAGCGTAACCATCAATGTCGACCTTTATTGCGCCATCATAACCGCCTATTTGATGCCTGACATTGAAGCTCGTGCACTCAGCGACATTTGCCTTCAACATGAGGGCGCTACTTTCCACATATCGCATCAATCACTTCGGTGAGCAGATATTTTCACGATTTGGTCGATTGGCCAAATTAACCTCAAACAAATTTACAAATTTGATCAGATCGTTCTAAACAATCAAATTTCAAAGGAATAATATATACAAATAATATAGTACTCCCATTAATGCCGGTTGGAGCATAGATTTAATATAAAAGCTTTAAAGTCATTTCGATTTTTGACGAGTTGCGTTAGACTCAGTTAGTATGAGAGTATTTCAAGGCGACATCTACCATACTTTGCAAGAAAGTTTTCGGGCGTCCGCATTGTCCGGACCCTTATGGGTTCTAAGCTTTTTTAGATTAAGCTGAAAATCTGATTTTTGCCCTGCCAACCGTAAGTGCAGGCGCGTAAGTCAGTTCTTCGAGATGTTTCTGAATATTTCAAACATGTTTGCCTATCAACGATTGTACAACACATCGTTCAAAACAATGGGGAAGAGTAACGGTGGCATAAGTCAGCCTTACTTTACACCAGTTTTCGAATAAATTGGATCGAATGATGTAGAAGAACAGCTATATTATTTTACAGTCAATTTGGAGCGTAAACGTTAGACTCCGGTTCTTGACCGAAAATGATAGTAGAAACTCCCAACTCTTAGATTTTTTTATTTTTTTTTGTTGTAGTCAATAGGTGTAGGGGTCAAAGCACCACCATTTACTAAAATGACAAAGACAGCTATATGTGATGGAACATTTTTGAACTTAAATTCGTAATCAGGGCATTTCAAATACCCCACAGACCCCCTAGCACATCTGTCGCAAATTTTTTCTTCAGCTTCGTTGATTAGTGTTATTAATGAGCACGTTGAAAAGATGATATACATACATATATGAATATTCAACATTAACGAATTAATTTTTTAACGTATTGAGGAAAATATAGAAAAAAACGAGTTGGAAACTTTTGTGAGAACTTTTATGGGGATCTTTTTCATATGTCGCATATCCTGAAATATATTCGGCACAAATCATTACCAAATCGCGCTTCAAAAAATATTAAAGTTTTGGTAAAATATTTTATCGGGACCAGTTTAGCCATCACCTGCTCCAAGATCGAAAATTTTATAATTGAAAATTGTGTCAGCTTCGTACTGTTACTTTTTTTGTGGAATTGATAGAAAAATTTATTTTTTAGTGACTTGTGACGTCATGACAATAGGAGCTTCACAATTCAATTTCTTTATGACGCAGTATAAATCAGTCTTCTATGCACTCTTAGTACAACCTATAAGACCAGATTCTCTCACCTAGAACAGATTGTTGATGTGCTCCTTTGGAGAAACATATAACTATATTCAATTAAAGAACGCTGATTTCGTCATTTTAATACACAAATGGATAACAGTAACGTATCGTCTTTAGCTTATTTTCGAGCCACCGCCTACTTATAACCATTCTTCACCATTTATTAACCATAAATGCTGCCAGAAGTTCGACCTGTCAATCCGCACAAAGCAAGCGCATATAATTTAGAGCTTACACCACCCGGCTAACATTTCAATTTGGGCAAATAAATATTTCCAGCTTACTTAACTATTAACGCTCGATAACAGCTTCATTCACAAAATGGTGCGCCTGAGTATCGTTGACTTTCGGCGCATCTTTTCACTGCCATTGGGCGACTTCGTCAAGCGTGAAGCACCCCACTGCGTTCGCAACGCACAGGATAACGGTAGATATTGCGACGCTGACCAAGACTACTCAGCATTAACATAACAATAATTATTTTGCCAATGGGATAGTAAATATGCTCTGCAATGCTTTGAATAAACAAATAAATATATTCAAAGATTTGCGCCCAAACAAAGCAACAAAGAGAGGCCAGTAGTCAGTCTGCAGAACAGGGTCATCGTGGTCAGGCTGTCGCTAGCCGGTGGTGGTGGAGCCCAATAACGGCGCACAATTGACATCCTGTCGCACGCGCGTACGCCCATCGCCTCTACGCAGGATATGCGTCCTCACACACTCACACACAAACTACGAAAGTGAGGTCAGCCATTTGAGTCAGCCACTGGGCATATGAGCGCGCTGTGGACGGCAGGTCAGTTGGTCAATAGAAGATACGGCATGCATCCTCTTCCGCAGGCCTCGGAGGCTGAGAAAGCGGACTGAACAAAGCAATCGCATATTTGAATTGATTTCGAATTCGTGCGCGTAGACCGAATTCCAATAGCGAAGAGACACACACACCCTCACGGCATTTCAAGCAAGGAAAATTTTATCATTCGCTTACGACATTGACGACCGTTAGCTGTGTTCCACATAATTAACTCGCAACGAAATCGAGCGAATGTAGACGAGAATATTTACCGTAAAGGCAGCAAGGAGAAAATAGAAAATTAGAAATTGTCGAATAAGCCACACCAATGCTGCCAATGCCCACAATATTTCTAATAATTTTGTGTATGTATCCTTGTGTCGCTCCCTTGAAGCTTCATGCCTCATATTTCCACATTTCCAGCAACATCGATTGCCACAATCAATTTCAAGAGACAATATTTTCGTGGCATCGTTCGCTGCCGCGTGTTTTCCTTACAATTTTTGATTAATTCACTTTTGATCTGCCGTCAGTTCGCTGCTTGGCTTGGCAGCGGAAGACAGCCCTGCCGCTCAGCGCCTCACTAGCACTGATTAATAGGCCTGTAAGTCGGGTTTCAAGTGCGCACTCACCGATCGGATGTGCCGCTGTTTGCTTTATTAATTAGGCATTTACCTTACTTGCCGCAAATGGTTGCACGAACACGCATACACACATACACACAAACACAGGAGCACGTACATGTGGCATATCTGCTTGCCGATTGCACATGCCGCCCCAGCAGTGATTTCTATTTTGAGGCGTTGCAAGCAGTCAACGGTAAATACACACATACATATATATGTGTGTGTGCGTTGCATGTGTGCTTCTTCGACTGCGTACATTTGCGCTAATGCCAATTTGACTAATGAACTAGCGTCCGAGATCGATTAATTTCAAATGTCTGCCATATTTATTTTAAAATCTTCTCTCCACACAAAATCGGCGTTTTGATTTTTTTTCGAAATTTTTTTCCGGTTTCGTTAGAACAACTGCGTTGACAATTCAGCTCGTCAGCGCGGAAGATAACAAATGTTTGGCAACCGTTGCAAAGCGGTCTCGCATACATGTTCATATGTGTATTTATGTGTGAGTGTGTGTGTGTGTGTATAGTTCGCGCTGGAGTGCTCGACATCCTCGAATTGGACAAGCAGATGTGACAAGCGATGAAAAATCGAACCAACAAATTGTTTAGTTATGGCATCAAGTTCTTCAAAATTACATACACACATACATATATGTAGATATATAGTATATTAATATGTATATATAAGTACTTACAAACAGCCATAAACGGTACATAGAAAATCAATTGTTGAATTGTGTTCATTAAAAATATTGAATTACAGCGCATTTATTAGGAATCCCTTAAACACAATCATTAATTCTGAAAACATCACAGCGTGTGTCGATGACGACCTCAAACAATTTAGAGATTTTTAAAATAAATTAAACTGTTAATGAGATTGTGAGCAAAAGTGCGCTAGACTCGCCGAAAACTCTTTCCAAATTAGTATTTTGCAAATTTAAATTATTTTTCAGAATTTCAAAAATATAATATTAAAGAATAAAAATAAAAAAATATTTATTCTGTAAGCAACTGGCAGCAAAATCAGCTGTTAGACTAAGGGATTTCTCGCCTGTAATAAGCCGCAATCCAAGTTGCCGTCTCTACCCAATATGATGCATTTTCGTAATCCTACAGAATTTATTTTAAATTGGGTCTGCATTACCTTTTTTTTTGAAAGAGGCGAAGTGAACAGGCATCTATAGGAATGGGTTCAAACTAGATAATCGAGTGGAAGTTGGTGTTTTTCAGCAAAATTCGAGACCAAGATCGCCGTCCATCATCTGCAGTGTCTTCCATGTCGAGATCACAGCAATTAAAGAAAACATACTTGTGCTAACAAGAAGCCTGCTCGCTACAAAGAATATACATAAGTAGCTCACCGAAGTCTCCCATGAATCTAATATTCCATTTTGCGATAAACTTGAAATGGTTCAGGTTCATAGGGATATTCCTGGTAACTTTGAAGCAGATAAACTAGCAAAAACGAACATTAAACTACAATTAGACTCCGCAAAAGAGGGAATTTACTCTCCTCTTACTATCTGTAGGTATTTAATCGACAAATATGTTATAAATACAGCTAAGTCTCAGTGGAATCAATCTCTAACTTCTGATTTGCTAAGCAAGTAGGCAAACGTGGTACGAGTATAAATAGAATATGGGAGCCTTTGTCGACTATTAAAACTCAGAAGCAACAACATAGGACAAGAATCACCATATAATGACTACTGTTCAAACTGTCAATATATAGAAGAACAGGAGACTATAAAATATCTTATATGCGAATGCAAAGCTTTGCATAGTAAAATAATCACAACTATCTGTCGGGGGTTTTTTGACGATATTTCGGTGATTGCTGAGAGAATTAATCAGTTCAGAGAGGAGACCATAGAGTGAGGAGATTTTAGTTCTCGTGGTTTTACAATGACAGTCTACCTAACTAGCTGTCATAACTGCCAGATAAGAAAATTGAGGCTTTGCACTGCGACCTATGGTCCATTATGCCCTCCCCTATATCACATTTGGCCCTATGTTCCACCTAGGAACTACGGGAAAATATATATATGTCACATATGGTCACAAAGATCCAGCATTCTGAACAATTTCAGGACCTTGCGACTGAGGAGATGTTATCTCTGTCCAATTAGATGGAACCTATGGCCTTAATAACTAATACACTTATTAGGACTAGCAGTATTAAGCTACAAGTCCGAAATTTAGTCAAGTAAAAATATAGGTCTTGCTTCATACAGTTTAGAGATCCAGGGTTCACCAACAATAAACACAAAAAATCATCGCAAAAATAAAAATTCAAGGATTGTGATCGATATTATTAAATGGAAGGTCCAGGAAAAGGGTTGCTGTCGTAAAACTTTCTAGAGCTGTTGTCGGAGATAGACAAATTTAATTTTTTTCTCGGAACAGCTGTACTTTTTTCATATATTCCTAATTACAAACTGGCTCATACTAGTATACTAATCAGCAAGTTCAAAACACTTTCGAGTTTCACTCTCCAAAAAAGAGAGGTCTTTCTTAAGGAAAAAAAGAAAATATTTGGTATAATTTAATAAACTTCATGAAAAAATTTACTCGTCTCAAGTGTGGATCTGTATATGTGACCTGGTCTGCGAAAAGGGGGCTTAGGTGTCAAAAAATCAATTTTTTTTATTTTGTTTTTTAATTTTTTTTGAGACCTAAGCCTCTTTTCGTAGACCAGGTCACATATATACATATTTTTAGGTGATTCAGGTCTAATGGCATGCCTTTGAATACCAAGAGTATTATATGACTATACCATGCAAATGTGCTTTGATTTGTTTTTTCCTTTCTCAAAGTAAGACAAAGTAACACGCAAGATACTTTACTGATCGCTTTAAATTGGAAAATGTCTGTAATTTATGCAAAAATGGGTTTCCAGCGGACCTTTAACGAATCACGCCCACTTTGAATAGGAAATTCACCATGGGTTGGATGGTGTTGACACTTTCTTCGCGCAGAAATTCGGCACTTTTGTGACAACCGTGTGATTGTATGCGAGAAGAGTTATCTAACACACGCGGATAGGTGTGACATTTGAAGTGATTGATGAAAGCGAAACAGTTGAAACCGAAGCGTGTCGAAGGAGCAACCAAACGGTGACGACAACCAGACGATTGCAAAAAAACAAACAAACACGACTGATAAAAGTGCGATGTGAAAGTACAAATGGGCGGATGTGGCGACCAGGGAGCTGCAGAAAAAAAAAAAAACAGAAAAAACAATAAAATTGGGGACTCGCCCGGCACACGCGCGCCACAACAACAACCAACTAATTTCCACATTTTTCACATTTACGAAGACAAATTGAGGTGCAAACATAGGTCGGAACAATAAAAGCGGAATATCAAATAGTGGAATCTGTGTAACGCATAAAAATCAGACCCCTGCCAAAGGCAGCGGTAGCAACTCGGCGGTGAGGAAGGAGTACAAATTGGACACGCTAACACGCTTCGAAATCCGTGAAAGCGTTGAGTTGTCTACAAAATATTTGAAGCGGCAGACATGAAAAGAGAAAGTTGTGAAAGGCTGCCGCTGAGCAAACGCTTAAAAATGTCAACATATGAGTGTGTGTATTCGGCTGCGCATTCGTGTGTTCGTCGTAAGGACTTTCTTCACTTAGCGGTGCTTTTCGATGGTCTTGGGCAGCTTAATAGCTGCAATAAAAAGTCAATCTCAGCGTCCATAATTTTTTGTTGTCTATATGTGAGTTTGCCACACGTGCACATCCTTTCGACTTCTTACGAAGGCGAAATTGAATTCGTGGAACAAATCGACCCAGACAAATTTCCTTCACATACTCGTACAAGAGCTTAGGAGCTTAGATTAATTTTCTCTTCTTGCTTAAAGTGTGAGTATGTGGACTTTTGGAGTCTCCTAGGCAGCTCAAAATTGCCATCGAAATGAGAAGCGTCCGAATAGTGAATCTCAATGCGTGACGTTTAGTTTTCTATTTAGCATAATATCACGGTGACTTTGATTAGATATATATACACATATGATATACACATATACATACTCTCATACCTACTCTCGCACACTCGCAGGGTCCGAGCATGCCTCCATCACCCACTTTCTCACAGCAAAAAACTTACCCCCATCAATACTTATCAACTAATTTGATTTTGTACTTCGACTGTTGATACTAGATTTTATTGTTTTGACACTGACGTTCCACTCCCCACCCCCTGAACATGTGTATCATGGCAGTTAAAGGGTGAAGCGCGCCATCAGCAATTCGCAACTTTCAACGTAAATTTATTGAACTTCGCTTTGATGCAAAAAAACAAGCGTTCTTCCATAGGGGGGACACAATTACCGTTGCCAACCAAAATAAATAGTAGGCCAAAAGTTTTTTGTCATCTACAGTTACGGTCAAAAATTTAACACATAAAATTTTATTGCTAATTTATGCACATGGATTTTGTAAAAATCAGCAGTTAAGTCGCAAATGTAAACTTAAACATTGCAAATCCATGGATACAGTCAAATCACAAAACATAAACAGAAACACAAACACATAACCTCACTGTTGGAGCTCGTATATTTTCCGTTTAAAGTACGAATGTGTGGCAATATATTTCGGACAGACATAAATTGCCGAACTTTTGAGTTTCCAGGCTTTTGAGTCGAATAAATAAATTATGTGCGTTCGTATATGTTAAGGTGGTTCACAAATTGCCGATTTCTTTCGGAGTAACGCAGTAATCAAATTTTAGATTTTTCTACAGAAAGGGAAATATTTTTACTTATTTCATCTAAAGTCGAAGGTAGCGTTTAGATTTTAGACTCTGTGCTGAAAACTAATGGGAAAGAAAAGGTGTTTTTCACAACCGATTGGCAATTTTTAAACTTGATTAGTGATGCATCTGGTTTCAACGTAAAATTTCTAAAATCAGATTTCTAAAATCAGAAATGCAAGGTTTCTCTCTATATCTAAGCATCACCCTTGTATAAATTTATATATGTATACGCCAAGTTATATTTTTTGTCAAAAATATTAAAAAACAAGAAAAAACGTTAACTTCGGTTGCACCGAAGCTAAATACCCTTCACAGGTGCATTTCTGTTAGTAACTATGTGTCCAGTTTGTATGGCAGCTATATGCTATAGTAACCCGTTCTGAACAAGTTTTTTAGAGATTACATTGTTGCCTTAGAAAATAATATGTACCAAATTTCGTGAATATATCTTGTCAAATGTGAAAGTTGTCCATACAAGAACTTGATTCCGATCGCTCAGTTTGTATGGTAGCTATATGCTATAGTTAACCGATCTGAACAATTTTCTCGGATATCACATTTTTGCCCTAGAAAATAATCTATAGCAAATTTGGTGAAGATACTTTGTCAAATGCGAAAGTTTTCCATATGAGAACTTGATTCCGATCGTTCAGTTTATATGGCAGCTATATGTTATAGTGGTCCGATATCGGCCGTTCCGACAAATGAGCAGCTTCTTGAAGAGAAAATGACGTTTGCAAAATTTCAAAAGGATATCTTAAAAACTAAGGCATATAGCTGCCATTCGTATATGTACAGACAGACGGACAGACAGACGGACAGACAGACGGACATGCCTAAATCGACTCAGCTCAACATACTGATCATTTATATATATACTTTATAGGGTCTCCGACGCTTCCTTCCGGGTGTTACAAACATCGTGAAAAACTTAATATACCCTGTTCAGGGTATAATTGCAAACACGCTTACGCTTATTGCTACGTTTCGCATTAAGGGAATTTACAAAAATTCAAAAAATCGTTTCTTTATATTTAAATTGTGACGAAAAAGTACCCGGAATTTGTAACTAAAACGCAAAATATTTATTTACTCATCAATATTTATTTTGTCGCCTTCAAAGTACTCCCATCCAGATGTAACACAGTTATCTCTTCGATCGACTGAAAACGGGTTCCACGCAACGGCAAATTCCCTTTGGGGAACAATGTGCTTAATCGATGGTATTCATTGCGTTTAGAGCTTCAAATTTGGTCACAATCGTGGCTCGATGCGACGGTACATTATCATCGTGCAAAATCCATAAATTGTTCTTCCACAATTTCGGCCATTTTCGACGGATGTTCTCATCTTTCTCCTCCTCCGGAACAAATTCATGATGCACCAAACCACGGTTTTGGAGTGGTTGGTTTATTTTAGGCTCATTATTTACCCTCTATTCCAATGACTGCTGACTTGTTTGCAGGTCAAACTCATAAACTCATGTCTTATCGGCAGCTATAATGCTCTCCATGAATGTGGGATCGGAATACGCACGATCAACCATGTCCAAACCTGTTTATGGTAGTATTTTCCAGCTCCAGCTTTATAGGGAACGCAAGAACGCATTTCATGCTAAAAATATCCACCAAAATTATTCGAACGGACCCGCGAGAGATGACGAGCTTCTTCAACAGTTGAAGAGATCTAAGGTCGTCCAGAACGCGGCACGTCTTCAACATTCTTTCGACGGTCTTTGAAGGCTTTGTACCACTTATAGGCTTGTATTTTTGTTAAAACAAAGAGAAATATTCTTTGTTCAACATTTTCATGAATTACAAAAATTTTAACGCCCTGCCGTGGTGTACCGACTTAAGTAACTGCTGTAAACAAACTGGTTGACAGATTGCGCTCATATTTCTCATAGTAATTAATTTTTTTTAAAACCCGTGGAATTTAGTTACAATTTTCGGGTGCTTTTTTGTCACATTGTAAGTTTGTTTATTGAATGTGCAGATATTAAAGTTTCAGATACACGAATGTATTTGTAAGTTTTCACCCGATCGAGTTTTCACCCAAGTTTCTTAGCTACTTTTGGTTTTCAATCATAGCAAAACTAGGTAGCACTTTTTTGGGAAGGCGCCATTTTGTCAAAAATTTCAAATTTAACTAGTATTTCAATCACCATCTGAATTCTTCTATTGTAGTTATGGTTCTGGTTGTTTGATTTTGGGCTACAGAACCAGTGTACTATACCTTAAGTGAGCTTAATCTCAAACCAAAATTTGTATCCCAAAAATTTTGACTAATTTTTTTTTTTTTTCTGAGAAAGAACTTCCCTTTACAAATAAAAAAGTTTCCACACAAGAACTTTATTTAGATCGATCACTTTATACAAGGTGGGCCATCTAACGTTTTAAATTTGAATTATCCATATTTCGACATTGGAAACGTCAAATACCATTCGGAAAATGACAGATATTCAGTAAAAAGTCTAAAATTTATGAAATGGGTCGCTGTTCACTAAAAAAAACTGGGAAATATTGAAAAAAAAAATAGAGGAAATCATCTTTTCGGACGAGGCTCATTTCCACCTCGATGGCTACGTTAACAAGCAGAATTGTCGCATTTGGGGCACAGAACGGCGCTACGTGCCATACAGCAAACGCTACACTCAATCTTTTACGCCCTATCTTCGAAAATCGCATAATCAGCAAAAGAGGTGATGTGAATTGGCCTCGCAAAAGCTGCGATTTAACTCCGTTGGACTATTTTCTATGGGGTTCTGTTAGAGATAAATGTTGCGTCAACCATCTAGAAGCAATTCAAGATCTAAAGTACGAGATTCAAGCTGCTGTAGCTGCCATAAGGTCTGAAACCATGTTTTCCACAAATAAATTTCATAAAACAACTTTTTTAATAAATGTTAGACCTTTGAAAAATATCAAGCCGTTTTTTTATTGACTTTTTTTATTTAAAATTTTATATGGCCCACCCGATATAGCATCTATACGCTAAAGTAGAACGAATCGGATATTGTACCGGAAACTTGAGCAATATTTTACGCCAAACTTCGAAGAGATATCTCGCCAAATAAACACTTTTTTTATGGAAGAACTTGATTATGTTCAACTTCTTGAGAAGAAAAGAGCGTGTGAATAATCTCAAAAACTGAGGAAGGTCGCTCAATGAAGAATTTTGTAAGGCAAAAGATATTCATAAAAATAACCTTCAAAAGCTTTTACTAGTTGTCCTCGAATATATATAATCCTTAGGAACAATACACTCCATATTGAGTCAATTAGAAATAAAAAACTTAATTCAGTTTTATTATGTTTTATTTTAAGACCGAATGTTTCATAATAGTACGCCCGTCATTTCACCATGCAAGCAATAAAAGAATTTCCAACTCTTGAAAAAATAAAAAATGCCTCATTTCCACAGCGTATATTTAATTATTTTTTAATATTTATTTATTTATTTTTAATTACGAAGCAAAATAAAACAAAATTTAAAAAATATATATTTTCCCAGATAAAAAGTTGTAAAAAAAAACCAAATGGTCATATGTTCATAACAATTACCTCACTAATTTCATATTTATATCATATTTATTTCATAACAGAGTGATCTATCATTCTAAGACCCTCGAAATCTTCCACTTTCCTACTGACCCAAATTGCGCCCGCGAAATGACCTTCAGACTTTTTTATAGCAACTATCAACAACAAACCAAAAAAGAACAACATCTTCTTTTTTATTTTTTATCGCACTCAATTTCGCCTTTAATTGAGTTATTCTATTTTCTGACACAACACTTGGACCATTTCTCCACGCACATATCCGTTTGCACATTTTCATTATGATCAATATTGTTGGTATGTCTGTACGAAAGCGCGTTTAATATACTCTGCAAGCGCACAGGCGCGTAAGTATGTCAGTGTGTTGGCCTGTTTTCGATTGGAAATGTAGTTCAAGTGCGCGAAATTTCTTCCATCGCGATTATAATTAAATATTAACGCCGCGGACGAGGGGGAGGGGAGCTCCGGAGGAATCTATTGTGGATCGGACAAAGATGTGAAATGCCCGTGCGCCAGTGGAGAGGCTGTCAGTTCAGGCTATCCATCGCCCAATGTGGCCACCGACACACACACCCACGTAACACACTTCAAACTGTCCAAGTGGGGGCAAAAGGGGGCGATAATGTGTGGATGGCAGATTTATGTGTTGGACGTGCGGGTATAAAAATGCCAATTTTCAAAGGCAATTAATGAGATTTCTTTAAAGAAAACATTCTAGTCAACAGCGCAGCACAACAAACAACAACAGTACAAAAACATTTGGACAACATCTGCTTCTCGTAAACCGAGTCTAAGTAAAATACCGTTGTGCAGCACAAATTGAGGCATCGCACCGTAGAGCAATTGAAACCATCAAGTGCTGGGCAATCGGACGGACAGAGCACTGAAAACACCTCTATTCACAAAAATTATTGTACGTTTGTTATTGCGATGGCTTTATTCGGCCACAAGTGGCATTTAAGAAAACACGGTGATTTAATTTCTTATTCATCTTCATTTTTACATCGGCGAAGGCAAAAAGCTAAACCGAAAAAGTATCAAAAAGTACTTTCCTTTCTTTCTTCTTAAGAATACATTGTATATAGTAAATATCTGTTTTACATACCTTTCCTGCGCCTTGAATAACGCACGAGTATTATGTCAGCTCAAGGCAGAGTAAAGGCAAGTGTTTCTTCATTTAGTCCTTTCAAATGAACATTAGATAGTTAAAGGCTAACAGGTATAGCATTAATTCCATTCAGAGCTTTAGCGTCTGTATGGAGTGCCCAAGGTGACGAGCTGTTGTAGACTGAGACGAGTAGAACTCTCGATGTCTCATCTTAGCTGTACCTTATTATTAAAATATTTTTATTCTTCTTAAGAAGATTAAATGTTTCGAATTCCATTGCATACTCATTTGCAGGTGGGTGTTATTTCTTCATAAGCCATATGGCTTTCGGTGTTTATGCTGCTTCCAAAATAGATGATTATCTATCACGCCAAAGTCCGACTTTTGATGGCTGCAAATTCAACGAAGCTGCTAAGCGATTGTTTCCCTCGAGGATGTCGAATTCATCAATAAACAGTTACAACGTTTACCATATAATAAGTTAGTTCGGCCTATTCGTTTTCAGTCTTCTAAAAGGTTGGGTGCTAAGGCAGAAATATAAATATATATAACGGGTTTTTAGATATGGCATAGACCTTAAACTTGACGTAGCCCCACAATAAATAGTCTAACGGCGTCAAATCTTACGAACGAGATGGCCAATTGACAGCCATTTTGGGAGATAACAACTTCACCAAAATTGGTTGTTAATAAATCGCTGTGTAGCTCGTGGCGCTATCCTGTTAGAACCATATATTGTCCAATTTGGGCCATTAATATTCTGTTATCATTGAGCGATAGCAATTTCCATTCACAGTAACGTGATGGTCTTGAGCATGACAGAAGAAGTACGGCCCAATGATGCCGACCGATCCATAAACCGCACGAAACCATAAGTTTTTCGGGATGCAAAGGTGTCTCATTTAGTAAGTGTGAATTGCTGCCTGAGCAACAACGAGTATTTTGCTTATTGACAAAACCATTCAGCCAGAAATGCGCCTCATCGTTGAAGATGATTTTTTGATGAAAATCCGGATCACTTTCAAGTTGTTGCTCAGCCCAATCACGAACATACGACGATTCTGGTAGTCAAACAGTTTCAGTTCTTGTGTCAATTTGATTTTGTGAACGACGTGTGAGAGACTGATTTGGGTTTTCCTCAGTTGATACGCTAACGGAGGCAAGATTCTGGACACTACGGGCACTTCTTTGTGCCCCTGGTACGGGAACACTTTTTACTGTGCCTTCGGATTCTCTTGCTCCCTTGTCTGACAGGACAATAATGACAACCATAAATTGGAAGAAGCGCTCTTAAAGTTGAGACCATTGACTTCAAATTTCGGTAGTAAATTTTAAGAATTTCGATTTGTTATTGGATCGTGTATCTTTCCATAAGGAAATGGCGAATCTTACTGAAGAGAAATGTCAAAAGAGCAGGAAAAAGATAGCATGGTTTGCTATCCCTATCGGTCTACAATAACAACTAGTTTATCACCTATGAGCGACAATATCTCCATGATAGATTAGAGAACCTGAAATTGAAAACAATATAAAAATGTACCAATGAATGAACATTAAAAGAATTAAACTTTAAACTTAATGGAGCTGACTTACCGCACAAGACCTTAGAACTCACTAAACCTAAACTAAACTAAACCTGACCAAACCTCTTTACCATATTCTTAGATATTGCCATTTTTCACTTGCATTTTTTTTTTTTTTTTTTTTGCTTTTGCTGCATACATACACATAAATATGGTATATATATGAATGTTTTTTATTTTTGTGTGCCATCAAGCACTCGCCACCCACATGTGGTCGATCAAGCAGCGATCGCGCTGTGATGAGTGATCGATCACAAGCAATAACACGCGGCATGCGTTATTGACAAAGCAATGAAGCTCGCTGGAAATTAATAAAAAACACTCGCTTTATTTCTACACATCACATAAAGCACATATTTATTTAGAATACCCGCATCCACTGCTTCGATTTAAATTAAAATATTTGGACAACATACACACACATACACAAACATGCACAGTAAAGAGGAAAAAGGCGAGGTTTCACTGCTCATTTGTTCTGCAGCTCGCAGATGATGCGTTGGATTTCGTGCTCATCGCTGATGTTCACCTTCCCCGCACCCACCTTGCTGATGAAAGCCTCCATGATGAATGGCAGGCGCTGCTTGGGGCACAGCCGGTGCCACAGGATGAGCATACGCTCCACTTGACGCTTAGCACTGCGCTTGTTGGACTTTTTGCTGCCCATGTAGAAGCGCTTGAAGTTTTCGAAAGGGTCCTCGCAGAGTATGTCATTCGAGAGTGCCGCCCAGTAGAATGGCAGCTTCTGCCAAGTCTTCAAATCCCACCAGTTGGGCATTTTGGCGCTCGTGTTGTTTCGCACATTTGAGTTGAGCGCCTCCCACAATTTATTGGCACGATCCTCAATACTTCGCAGCTCCAACATTGTGGACGATGAGCATTTATCGGCTATTTTGGACACCACCTGCTTGCATACCAAATCACAGGTGCACTCGTCATCAGCCTCCAACGAGTTTACATCGCTCTCCGCACACTGCTGCTCACTCTTGAGATTATCCAACAGGCAGTCACTCTCTGTCAGACTTTCGTTGCTACTCTCTTGCAGCGGAATCGAGTCAGTGCCGCAGTCTTGAGTATTCGTCTCCGTCTCTTGCGCTTCCACTTGTTCTAGCTCTTGCAAGAATGCCTCCAATTGCAATTCGTCCTCATCCAAGCTGTCTTCGTCACAGTCCATCATTTCATCGCCATTTGTGATTTGGGGGCGTGGCTCGTAGACATTTGCAATGCATCGCTCCGCCGACTCGCTGAAACGCGGCGTGGAAAAGCTCATGCAACAGAGTCCACACTCGCTGCCCTTCCCGAAAATGCTGGTCACATCGAACTGCAAGAAATTCAAAATATGCTCGATTATTGTGTCCATCACTGAACTGGAATTTTTATTTTTACTAAAGGCTTTATTTTAACTTTTTACTCTCTCTTTTTTTCTAGTAAATTGAATTGAATAATTTTTATTTTGCTTTTATTTCGTTTAACTAAGAAAAAAATCGTTTATGAATTAGAATTTTTAAATGAAACATAAATTGTGATTGAATTGTCATTTCGTAAAAAAATTAAAGTCTTTTATCTTGGTATGCCTGGTAAATGTAATACAGGGTGCGTTGCCGGAATATTATAAGCTGTGTGCATTCGAGGTGCTAAGTGTGTGTTACATTTTTTCCTTCTCTCACCTTTATTTAATTTATTCCGATTTTTATACTCTTACAACATATTGCTACAGAGTGTAATAGTTTTGTTCACTCAACGGTTGTTCGTATCACTCTACTACTAATCGAGATAGATATTGATATGATCAGGATCACCCCCACGCCCATAAAACGGCATTAACGTAACGTAACGGTAACGTATGACGTACTAAAACTAAGCACCAATTAAGATATAAAACTCGAATTTGACACAAGTGACGCAGTAGCAAAGGGCAAGCCAATATTATAAGAACTCATACCGACAGTGTAAAAATGAATAAAATCGGATAATAATATCGGTACTGTTAAAATTAGACGATGAAACGCTCTACACCCCATATAACTAACAAGCCTTATGTACCTGAGGATCTTTCCCTGGTTTTACCCGCACTTAGCTTTTCCTCACTTTTTATTTTGTATATTATACATAATCTCAGTTATTTTATGAATCGTCTTTGTTTTAAAAAGAAGAACTATTTGCAAAGGGCTAGAAAAGAACATCCTGATCAAACAAATCATGCAGCAACTTCTGACTCTGACTCTTACGATGGTCGATCTTTCCTGTTGACGAATCCTACGGTCTGTCAAGTAAGAGCGTGGTCGTGTTAATTTATAAAAAAAGTTATTTTATGAAACTTTCATATTTATAAATACATTGTACATATTGCAGACAATGATGCAATTGCCAAAAGCTTTTTGTCTCACGAAAAACCATAAAAAGCAAAAATTAACGGCGAGGCCCCTAAAAGCGCCGAGTAGCTGGAAGACAATACATAAAGCTATTGATGCGTTGCACACGTTACGCGCTGCAATTCCACACATGTGTACATGTGTGTGTGTATTTGCCGAAGTCTTTACCAATTGGCGTGCTTCCAAAATGAAACTTAAGTTTCTGGTCAAATGAATTTGGCAAGGTAACAAGAAACCACATATGCACTTTTCGTATTACCGATGTGGCATTGTTTGGGCGCTGCCGTACTCCGCTTGGCTCAGTGCACACACACTCACACACGTTTCTGAGCAGCTCATTTAAGCATACAGGGCCTGCAGAGAATTGGTTATAAGATCCACCGAGGTGGGTAGAGATATTTCTGTGAAATTGCGTTAAGTTCCAGTTTTTGAGGGTTCATAACTTTTTTTTAGAAATCTCTTAAGCTATTTTATTATCCCCAAGTTTAGTTTCGAGCCCAAAAATTCAGAAATGGTCTGGAGTTGGCTTGAGCTTAACTGGTGGTTATACTTATACCAGAACTTTTGCCAATTTTTCCAGGCATTTGTGGTGTGAGACTTTAGATTATTCGACAAGAAGTGGTTCTTGGAAGATTTAGGTCGCGGAAATACGTCTAAAGAGTTTGACAATGCTAACATACTCAGGTGCATATTATTGCCGAGAGTGCTAGCTTTTACTAAAATTGATTTTTGAGTCGATCAAACTAAAAGCTGCCCATCGGACCTCGGCATGTGTGGGACAAATAATTATCTTAAGGAGGTCTTAAGATTAAATTTATTAAGTTTCAGCAATTGAGTTCTGAAAAGCAATATGATAAGTCTCGACATCCCTACGAGGCACATAAGTGAGCTCTACCAATAACCATAGCTCTTTAAAACCCTTCCACCCTGCTTATGGGAACCCTTTCAGTTTGCGAGCTTCACTAATGCTGCTGGCAGGCTGACTTCAGTGAAATTTAAGGTAACAGGCAGTTTGTCAGCCTTGCCAAGATGTCACATAATTTGACAATGAGAGAATTTAGGAGTGAAGCCAGAACGGCAAATGGCTTACAGAATCCTTGTAAACTAAAGGCTGGTGCATAAAGTAACCTAGAAGCCTTTAAAATTGACGAAGCATGTAAAATACATAAATAAACAGAGTTCAAGACAATTGCTAAAAAATACTATTATTTTTTTTTTTTTTTTTGTTAAGTTCCACACCATCGATCCACATTAACCCCACTTGCATTACATCACACATTTGCTACAATCTTTGCCAAGCGAAAAACCGCAACCAATGCGCTGTTACGCGAAAAACAGATTCGCAATTTCTGATGTGTCACCTGATTTTCGTTCGGCTTTTTACGACTGTGTCGTCTGTGTTGGCGCGAGTGCATCTTTTCGTCACAGTGCGCGGTACACTTGTTCTGCGCGCCGACCTCTCCTTACTCTCCGGCAGCACTTTCGCCTTCTTGTGTGGTCGTAAAATCAAAAAGTACCGCTATAAAAATCATTTTCATCAAATGCGTTAAATAGGTTTTTGACAAGCTATAAAAAGTGTTTGAAAGAAAAGTTTTGGGCAGCACTTACATGCATACTCACAACCATATGTATATACTCTTTGTATAGGCACAATCACACTCGTGCATCAAAGTTTGCGGTTTTTTCTTTGTGCTCGCATTGTTGTTGTGTGATTCGTGCAATGGATGTTTTATTGTTTAGTAAAATGTTGAGTTCCATTAAAAATATGTTCCGAGCATACCTACACATCGTAAAATTTTAGTCAGTAGAGAGCACGCTAGCTTTCTCCATAATGCACCTCTGGGATCAGCGCCGATGAGCTCAATAAAAGAAATGTCTTTAACATCCATTTCGGCAGCCTGTTTACGCCCTTCAACACATGCTTAGTCAATATTATCCATTGCAAGCAGTCTTTAATTTGGCTTAACTTGAAGAGTGGCGAATCGAACAAACAACTATGTAAGCGAAATAAGCAGAAAGAAGAAAATAGTTTTAAATTTGTAGAGCTTCCACAATTTTAGTTTCATTATTGAATTCTATATTAACTTAAAGTGAACAACTCAGTTGTAGATTTAACGTGTAAATTGTTCGACAAGGGAGCTAAGTTCCGTCAAAGCGAACAAAGAAACGGTCGGCATGATGGTGATCTCATAATAATTTTGGAGCTCTAGTGGGGCGGTAAGAAAGGTACCATGAGAGAAATATATCGCACATTTTCAGTAATTTTTCATAGGTATTTTACTCACAATTACAATTCCTTTTTTCTACAGTGAACAAGATATATTAAGTTTGCCATGAAGCTAGCAAAACACGAAAGAAAACATCAGAGACAGGTTGTTCAATAAGTTTTGTAGTGCGATAAGAGAGGGCGTTGCTACTAGCCCAAAATGTGTCAAAGTATTTTTTTACAATGGAATAAATTTAATATCGTGATAAAATTCTTATTTTTGGAAGATGTATGTAGCACCAAAAGAAATACCAAAACGAATGTTAAAAGTGTACTGAGAGAGATTTAGTAAAGGTTTTATATATCTATTAAGGCAGTTTGAGCCATATTTTAAGGGATATTTTGGCTTTTAGAAAGATGTGTGCACAACGAGTAAAGCATTCGCTAACAATGGAACAAAAACATATTCGAGTGCGACTTTCTCAGTAACATTTTAAAAAGGATAAAGTGGATTTTGTGCGTCGAATCATCATGAGAGGATGGATGAGGCTTGAGTCTATCACCATGATCGTGAATAAAAACAAGAGGCTAAAGAGTGGTGTGAACCGGTTTGTTAGGCTTCGAAAGAGTTCGTGTCCGCAAATCGGCTAAGAAGGTTATGGCATCAGTGTTTTGGGATGCGAAAGGAATTTTATTTGTGGATTATTTGCAAGTTGGTAATTAATTCTGAATATTATTGCAATCTTTTGACCAGTTAAAGAAAAAGATTCGTGAAAAAGACCCGATTGGCAGAAGAAAAAAGTCGCTTTTCATGTGGACAATGCACCGAGTCACAATAGATTTTGACAATAGCTAAAATCTTTGATTGAAGTTCGAATTGTTGGTCTCCAGACCCGTATTCACCAGATTTGGTCGCCAGCCAATTGTTTACAGAACTCAGAAAATTTATGTGTGGCAATCATTCATCAATTCATCAAATGAAGTGGACATAACTGCGGATGAAGAGTATTTTGTAGATCTTCCGGATTTCACTTCTGGGATGGGATCCACATATTGGAGGTCGTTGAAGCAAGCGTTCAGGGAGATTATACTGAATAATAAAGTGTAGTTTGCATCACAAAATTGTGTATTCCATATCAAATAACAAAACTTATTGAACAACGTGGTACATTTAAATGGTCAGCGCGGCTAGTTGAATTGATTTAGCCATGTCTGTATGTCTGTCCGTCCGTATGTCTCTACAAACGTGAACTATTCACACAGTTTTTGCGATATCGATCTGAAATTTTCACACTTTGGTTTCTCTCCTCTCTTGCTAATTTGTCGGCTGCAATCTCCGAATATATTGTTTATCTCGGAGTACTATAGCGTATAGATGCCATTTAAACCGATCAACAAAAATTAAGATAAAGATCTTTTGATACCCTCTTAAGCTATAAAACATGCAGCTGTAAAGGGTAGATTTTTTTTTTGAAGTTTTGAAGACATGCATGGGTTGAGAAATATATATGTACATATATATTTTATTTATGAAATATTTTACTTTTAACATATTAGAGACTATCCTATCATTTAAGCTGGATCAAACTGGACACATACGTTGAATTTTACGGAAATTGGTTCAATAGTTTAGAAGTTTACCCGGAGAAAACGTAGCACGTAAATTATATACATATGTATAGATATATATATTTATTTTATGTATATAAAGAAAACAGATATTATTTACTTAGTGATAGCTTTTCCAGTAACGTATATTGTAACTCGTGCTTTTACTTGTATCAGTTTTTCTTTCTTATTTCCTATCAATCCGAAAGATGTAACATAAAAACGCAAAGAAATAAAACAATAACAAAAAATTCATAAACAAAATTATGCATCTCATAATGTTACATTATTACGTAATCATTAAATTTTTTACTGCAAATATTACATTATTTGTAACCCATTAAGTGTAATGGATAAAGCAGAATGAGCTATGAAAGGACTGAAATTAAATTCGTTTGACTTTATGTGACTTGCCAGATTGTTTACGTTGCCATGTTACCAAAGCTTTAGGGGAATGAATGCATAATATATGAAATTATTTAAATATATCTGCTTACATATAAAATATATTTATTTCAAAGATTGCTTGGGATACGTTTGAATATTGTGCGTGATGGTTAATATCAGACTGAAAGTTAAAAAAAATAATATTTCTAAAGTTAGAAATTTTCCTGTTTTGCCGAACAATTTTAAGTTTATTGATATCAATTTATTCGTTTATATCTATACTACTTTTTAGCCGAGTAAGCCAGAGCTAGAGATTGCCATTATAGCATAAAATATGCCTAGAGAGCTAATTGTTTAATTTTTGCTGATTCTTCGTCAATAATATGAGAAACTGAACAAAATTCTGGTAAAACTTAAATAAAAACCTCAGGGTGTTCTATAAAAAAAAATAGGTGTTAGTTAAGAATAGTATGTTCATTACCGACTGAGTCATAAAAACAGATGTTTACGTTGTCTAGAATCAATTACAATATACTTTTGAACCACTGGCCTCCGTCGGCCGACTTTATTTAAGAAATATGGCTTAATGAGATACATGGGCTTACGGATTTCAAAAAAAATATATATATATAATATATATTATTGTTTATTTCCTTATTAAATTTTACAACCCCCCTAGAAAATTGTCCTACATTTTTAAGTTGATCCCAGTAATAGTTTCGAAGATATAGCCTTGAAAACTTGTGCGCTCGAGGCCAGCCAGGCCAAGTGCGCCGTCTTTAAACACGTTTTTATCGAAACTGTGTTTTAAAAGTCGGTTAGCAAGATTTCTCAAGAACTACTCGTACTTAACTAGTTGTCTGATCTTCAAGAAATTGCAGACCTTGTGTATTTGAAAAAAGAAAAAAAAATCGCGAAATTTTCACTGAAAATTTAATTTTTTTGTAAGAATGGCTGCCAAAAATCCAATTTTCAGTTTTTTGTTCTTTTGTCCAACTTCTAAGTTAAGATTTTAACTAAAACACGTATTTTTTCACCTTAGATGATGTTGTAAGGAGTTATCCTATTAACGCGGGAGCATCTTTTTTCCGAAGGTTAACCAGAAATGGCGTCGCAATGGCCGAGTTTAAAATATTTTTTCCCCAAAAAATTTCAGAATTTTCTGTTTTAATAATGTCTTTTGTAACAACAAAAAATTCTAATAAAATATATCATTTTTTTAATGAGAAACAAATTGTTGAAAAAATGCTGTTTTCTTACCCAAGGAAATCCATGAAACCCCTTAAAAATTTAGCAGGTCTGTGGGCAATGAGTGGTATTATTTTGTCAACATCCATTCAAAATAGCGTTTTCAGCTTTTATAGAGTTTCAAATTAAATTTCAAGAAGTTTAATATTTTGAAAATTTTTGTTAAAGAAATATATATTTTTCAATAAAGAAAATATACCGTCGACTAAAACCAAAATGGTATAAGAAAATTGTGGGATCGCCCTAAAGTGCAAGCTGCTTCTTTCCAGTACTTGCGTCAAATAAAATACGAAGAGACTTTTTCGACTACCCAATATACTTAGCCAAACACACATATAAATTGTATATATAATACTAATATACACCTACACATGTACATACGTGCACAAACTTTGATATTTTGATTCTTGCCACATTATTACCGTTATGTATAATGTTAATGTACAACACTTAATTTATTATTAAAAATTATGTTTTCTTTATGATTATTATGGTTATTAAACAATTTCACAGCAAACTTAATATTGAAAACAGACAGCCGAATACAGAGCGCGTATAAGCAATGAAGTATTAAAATGAAAACGTTTATGTGTGTGGGTGTGTAATATGTGGCAGCTAAATACTTTGTGGCATCTGCACATCCCACATAATCACACACTTAAGCGAATAGGTTATGGGCACACACACACACTCATATACGTAAAGCCGAAACTCTTTGTACTTTCGCAGCGCAATAAATAAGTGAACCTGCCATCGCCCAAAAATATATGGCGCTCGCTCGCTTTATATACTTTTTATTATTACTTCTTTAATATTGCAGCTCATTTTGGTGATTAAGCAGATTTCATGGTCACCAGCGAGCCTAGACCCACACACATGGAAAAAGCGATGCTGAACACAAAGCGTGGAGCCAGAGGGGTGTGCGGTGCGTTGCCACATAGCCCAATGGCCCAAATAATATTTTCATATATTTCCACATAAGCAAGCGCAAATATTCTATAAAAATATGGGAATTTATGAAGCATCGCACAATTCTAGCTAATGTCTGTCTAATACACTTGCCGATATGTGTGTGTGTGTACATGTGTAGAAATATATATAAATATGTTCTAATGCCAATAGGCAAATAAAAATGAGGCACAAACATTTATTGGCAACCGCTTAATTCCAGTCACACACAAACACATATATTGTATTGTTATGTATGTATGTGCGTAAGCCATATTTTCCGCTGGCAATTAAACGAATTAATTTCATTTATAACATCGTGGAATTATGCGCATGTAGTTGGCGGTGTGCAAGTGTGTGTGTGACTGACTTTACAAGCGAGTATATTATCGCATAATAACTTTAGGAGTTATTACACGCATAATGCCATATAGGTACACATACATATAAACATATATACATAAGTATATGAAAATATGAATATATGCATGTGTATGTGCGTATTATTGTTAGCTGCGGCTGCTCAAGGCATATGTTCATGCGAATGCCTCGGCCTAGGCAATTGTTTTAATCGCCGCTCTCCCCTAAATAATTCGCCGATTTTGTTGAAAATATTCGCATATAAATAATTATGGAAAAGATATGGTCGCATATTAATGCTGGAACACAGGCACACACAATCCAATTCTCATTTTACAACAAATTTATTGGTTTATTGCTTTGGTTCACCACGTTTATTGGCGGCAATAGCCACATGCGATTTTTTACGAGACGCACATTTTTGCATGCCTCAGAGCTTTTTGAGCTTTCATTTGTGCTCATAATCGGCAAATATAGATAAAGACAGTTTTTTAAGCAGAAAATAGTTATGAGATTAAATATACTTGGAAACATTTGCCGCACCCAAGTTATGTAAGGACTTTAGTTACCGAAGGCACACCGTCGGTTGCCTGGAATCTCATTCTCTACTTGCTAGACTATTAAGTTTTTCTTCGTTTTTTGTTGTATGTCATTAAATTTGTTCCAGCTCATACTTCTAATTTCCAGATTTGTAGCGCTTTTCTAATTGGTTCCACTCATAATTATGGAGCCGTTAAAATCCCTGTTGAATGATTGCTTTCAAAAAGTTCAAGTCTAAAGAGCACGTATAAAAGTGTCTCCCATGCAGAGCTTCAACCCAGTATTTTAGCAGCAGCTCGAAGAATATGCTTCCCGGCATAAGCACTACAGTTGATAACTCAAGAAACTCAGTATAAGAGGACTTCACTGAACAATTTTTTACCAAAAAAGCAGCTGACTCAAAATCCAGGAATCATATAAAAAATCATTACTAAAGAACTTAATCTGAGAATCACATATACAATCACCACGAATGTACTTCATCAATGCTTGTGACAGGTACGAATCAACTTTATCATAGTTTGGACCGCTTAATTAAGACAGTCGAATATTTCTGGAGCGTTGTAAACCTTTATTTGCTCCACCACTAATTCAACTTTTTTTACAGGTCTTCGTATATGTCTTCGTTGGTAAATTTGAATTTATTTTTTGCATTTAATTTGAGCAGATTTAGTGTTTCTTCTTTCCTCAAAATTCGACTGTCTCGTGTATTAGGCCTGTTAATAGGTCTGTATGCGGTTTTGCGGTCTTGACTATGATAGGCACCAGTTGATCGCTCCAAACTTAACGTAAGAAGTGCACTTGAGGTTTTGAATGTACCATAGATAACTGGAAAATACGTTTATACCTAAATATTTTATATACTCACACACAAACACAAATCAAATAACCTCTCACTCGACTTCATTGAGATTCATTTCACCAAATTTTGCAAAAATCCGCTTAAAATAACTCCAAAATATTGTATTTATTACGAGTATTTGTTACGTTTTATTTGGACAAGTCTTCTCTGTTTATGTTCTTTTCTTTTCAGCAGCGCTTGACATTTCAGCATTTAAACCGAAATGATTTTTAAACATCAACTTAAGAAATTCCCCAAAATTACTGAGAGCAAGCGACTTTGAAAATTTTAATACTCAAAATTAGTGTTTTGGAATATTATACCTACCAAAATTTAGTATGGAGAGACCTTGGACTGTGTAGACTATAAGCAGGCTGTGTTATGAAACCAAGAAATATGAATAAATTCTCTATGGTGAATCAATAAGCATTTCCAAATAGTCTTTAAGCTATATAAAATTAAATATAAAATATATATATTTACTATTGAAATTATCATGAACAAAATATGTCTATTCTTGAAACAGTCTTAAGGGGCAACACACAAAAAAAATATTGATTTTTAAATTTTCGATAAGATTAGCTTTTAAAAATATCGTTCGAAAGTGTAATTGATATTTCAAATAGTTTTTGAGTTAGAGTCTTCTAAAGTGTTGGCGCTCAGTTCATTCAGATCTATCTTAATTTTCAAATAATCAGATCATTATCAAATTTTCTGCATGTTCTGTAGATGATTCTCCACACAATGATCTATGATTTGATTGAAATCGATTTCACCAGACCAAAAACTACCAAAATTTTATTAATTTTTGATTTTTTAGCGCAAATTATTGTACGATCTTCTCACTAGGGCTTAGCTTTGCTTTCTTGCCAAAAATGCATGCTGTATACGAGTATTCCGTAGAATATGAGGTTGCTTATTCTATTCGACACCCCTCAGGTTCTGTCTTCAATTTCTCGCTGACTTACTTAATGTCATAAAAATATGACAAACTTACATATGCCAGTAAATTCTTAAACCCAATAAAACATATTTATCTTAAGAAGAGAGAGTAACCCTTTCACTTCTGGAGCTGCATATAATTTAGAGATTTATGGAATGGCCGAAATTCACAAGTTACCACGCAAAAGTTACAACTATTTTAGACATAAAAGTAATGCTAAGGGCGCACGAAAAAGCAATTTCACTGATGAGAGTGACCAAGTGCGGTCAGAACTTTCGCACGCCGAAGTGGAAACATGGCAACTCAAAGCTGATTTTTATGCTGTAGTTTTGACAGTAGCTAAGCTTTGCTGTCACAGTTAAAGCACGTCCATAAGGAAAAAAATAAAATAATATACAACTGCATTATATAAGAAAAATTAGCAAGTTACCACCATATGAATTTCAGAAGTGGCTGCTTTTAAGGTGGCAGTAGACGTACTGCTACGAAGTGCAAGCTTTTTCAGGGAGGAGAGCATTCGCGTCGACAGCAGAGCGAGAATACTACCGCTGAGCTCGCTAAATTTGCGGTCAAAGCTAGTTTAGGAGTGATATCCTCATTAGAAATAGCATTAACCTAAATCATCATCAGGCTTGTTTTCTTGCTGGATCATAGGCCGCAGGAGATCTTCTGAACTACAGGAGTTCTTACTGAAGATTGTCAAATTGACACAAGTTGCAAATATCATATGGAGGAGATTCAGGTGGAAAATCAAGACATTTTCTTCTCCCTTGTCCAATCTTTGCAAGACTGAGGCTGAAAAATCTCTGCAATCTTAACTTCAGAGAACCAGAAAACATTAGAGAAACTGACGTTAGCCGCCACAAGATATTTGTGATCGACTTCGATCGGCTTTGTCGATTTGTAAGGGTTTTTGGGTACTATTATGTAAAACCCTTAAATAATTATGGAGTAAGATACTTGTTAAAATCGAGCTCATAACCTAACAATGTGATTTTAAATAAGTAACATTTAAGATGTTAGATATCTTATAAAAATCTTAACAACCATGTTTTAAGGGAATTAAGAAAGTATAACCTATATCTTTCCGAAATTTCGGAAAACAAATCTATCTTAACTAAAAGCCAAAAATTAGCTAAATAAAAACATTTTGAAATAATTGATTTTCATTCATGAACTTAATCCCTGTCATTAGCACATCTTGCCAATCTTCTCACGTTGACATAATCCGTCTTCGTCATTTAAGGTGAGAAATAACCTTTTAAACCCGCTCGTAATCATTGACAGCTACATTTTACAACGCTTTTAACTTCCAGCCAAAGTTTACTTCACACACACACACGCACACCTTTTCGTAGCACCTTCCTTGGCTGGAGTCATTTGCATTTTGCCCCAGAGATCCCGTAAATATCCGTGAGTACGACAGCAGGTGACGCTGGCGGCCAAAAAGGACACAAAAAGTGACACGAAACTGCAAGTGTCAGTCAATATGCTGACAGCCGACTAAATGCCCAACCGTCGCTCATATTCAAACTGGTAATATAAGTAGCTCGCTGGGAGCTGTACCCAATACGCCCGTAACCCGCTGAGCTTGAACCCAACAGCCTTTATGAAGCGCCAACGTTTTCGGCCACTCCACAAAATAATCAATCTTGCTGAGAGCTTTTTGTTTTTCTGTTTTTTTCGATTCTCGGACAGACAACAGCATAACGGCATTTAAATATTGTACAAGAGACAGCCTGCGAAAGTGTCATATTGATTGCAATGATAATTATTGTACACAGCCTATTAATAGCCTCTTCCAACAGGCTTACAATTACAACAAAACAGAGGAAGAAGAATGAGCCCGTAGCGCGCAGAAATAAAAAGAAGTTGAATAAACCTACGAAAAGTGTCAAAGATGGGTATGCGTTGCTTTCGTCTTCTTTGTCTGCTGCTGTAAGTAGGCCTAATGATTGATTAGCAATTAATTAGCTGCACAAATAACGGTAATTATACAATGCCGGAAATGTGTCTCGCTCGCCGGAAGGCAGCGTCGTTTACTTTACACTCAAATGCTGGCGAACAAAAGGGACGGCGGTAAACGAACCCAAAATACAACGGGATATTCGGGAGTACGGCCAAAAAGACAGTCGGAGAGTGTGAGGCTGCTATCTGTTGTCTTTTTGTGCTACTTTGAATTGGGGTGTTGCCTGTATGCAAATTCAGTGCTTACCTCCAACTCACAACCCAAGTGTCTTTGTAGTTCATTCCGTCGCTCCGCCATACATTTTTATGCCAGAGCATAGAGAATTGCTTATAAAATTTATCACACTATCAATATCATTCAAACAACAACAATGAAGAGAGCACTTTCATAAGTTTTCACTTTCACAGGCTGTTTTTACTGTGTTCTTTTTTTTGGCCTCTGCTGTGATATGCGTGTGGCTCATAACTAATTCGCACAGAAATATGTGACTCCGTTCTATGTCTCCGGTAGGTAGTTTGCTGCTTCACAGATTTGCATTTTATGTTGCGTTGAGACGAATTTTTACAGTTGGCGAACTTCGAGGCTGCCGTAAAAATATTGTTCTCTTATGGGCAAGGTACAATTGTGCATTACGTTTTTGCTTTTCTGATTAGTTGCGCCACATTCCATATTTTGCGCAAATTTTTTTATCTACGTATGCGCAAAACCAGGGCAAAATAGAAACAGTCGTCACAGTTCATTGCGAAAATTTGCTTTCTGGGTTGATAAGGTTGATTTGTTTCCCTTTAATAGCTTGCAGGAGTATAGTCACACCGATATTAAATCACCCTTATTAAACCTTCACACTCAGCCCGAAATTAGAATTGAATGTTTTTTGGTCGAAGTGAAGTTGAAACGCTCCTTATTGAATATTTAAGGAACTATCTTCAGTTCAGTTTCGCTTTGTGTTAGTCTGTCTGTATAATTTTGTTTCAAGTTTTCCTTATATTATACGATATATCATGTGCAAGAAGATGTGTTAATGACGACTTATGATGAAACCCTAATTTTAAGGAACTCTCAGCATGGTTGAGTTGGGTCGCTAGATTGCTTGACCTTCAATTTTTACCATACCTAACAGAATTTTTTTCTAGAAGAAAACACAAATAAAGCAAGTTGAAGCGTTTACCAAATATAGAAAATATAGAGAATATGGAGAAAAGTTAAAACTATTATAACTTGATATAGAATTAATACTAATTAAAAAGAGTTGGGCTTTAGACTTTACATCACAGTCTAATGGTGTGATATCACAAGATCTAGTTGGCCAATCGACCGGCCAAGAACGAGAAATTATCTGCTCACCTAAGTGTTCTCCCAATAAATCCATTGACTGATGAAATGTGTGGGAAGTGGTGAAGTCTGATTGAAACCAAATGTCGCCGAGATCATGAACTTCAATTTCAGGCATCAAATAGTCGGTTATCATGACGGGTTTTTGAAGAAATATGGAGCGATAATTCCACCGGTCCATAAACTACACCAAAACGTTCTTTTTTTTCTAGATCAAATAGCAGCTCTTGAATCTGTTCAGGTTGCTTTTCGTCCCAAATGCGGCAATTTTGCTAGTTTATATACCCATTGAGCCAGAAGTGAACCTCATCGCTAAACAAAATTCGACTCATAAACGTCGGATATTCTGGGAACAGCTCATAGAGCGAAGCTATGTCACTTGGGAAAGTCGAGGGGCTTCGGTTCTTACACAAGCTGTACAATTTCAATTTAAGATATCGAAGTCAAATGTGGCACGTCGTGCCAAACGTCAGATCGAGTTGCTACGAACGGCGCCGAATCGACTCTCCACGGTCTTCGTGTACACTCTCAGTTACGGCTGCTATACTTTATAACTGAGCACTGGAGATGATCTATTCGTTCGAATATTATCAGATAATGAATGTTTGGTCTCAAGAGGGGTGAAGGTTGTTAAGAATAGTACGCTGAGTGTTGCTCCGATTGTGTTGACCATAAGTTCAGCGAGCGTGCGAAACATTCTTTACAGATCTTGCATTTTCGTAATAAAGTTGAACGATTTGTAATCTTTGTAAGCCTTTCCATGATAAAATGCCAAGCATTACAAAAATAACATGACAGCTTTACACGATTCACGCGTGATCTGTCAAAAAAGGTATCTTTACTTGGATCACCTGTTGAAATAGAGTTATTCAAAGTATTTCCCCTCTAAGGCTATAACTTTTCCCATCTTTCTGGCAATATATGGATTCCATCTGAAAGAACAGCACCGACTTAGCGGCCTGGAATGAATCAAACTAATTTTTGATATCCCATATACCAGTGAGGTCGTTCTGCGTTACGAACGAATTTCCCAAAAATTTTAAACCCGGGCCTTACGGGATAAAGCCGAGTGTTATCGTGATGGCAAATTATTTTCTCGTATCTAGTTTCTAATTTGGGTAGTTTTCGGCCATTTCTGGCTTCAATTTGTGAGCTGTTGACGATGGCGTTTCTCATTAATGGTTTTACCGGGTTTTTTGAAGCTCGTTACATAGCACCTCCCTCTGATCCCACCAAATATAGAACATTACCTCGGCGTTATGGATATTCGGCTTTGATTTACCGGTCGGCTAGGTTTTACAAATGTTTTTTTGATTTTGGGAATTGTCGAAATGATTCCACTTTTCATCAACAGTCAAAACCCGAAACAAAATTACCATTTTAGTTCCGAGGAAACCACTTTGGGCTCAAGCGATCAGTTGGTGAATGTTAACCATAAACTTTTACAAAAATACGTTGATTTTCGGTTCAATTTTTTTTCATATTGAAATATTGAGTAAAGTAATGATACAAAATTCGATGAAAGTCTAAATTAACTACTGCTAAAATATTGTTCAATTGCAAGGATTGTGAGCATATTCCTTTTCTTCGTTGCAACCACTTCTACTGCCAAAGGGCACATTGAGGAACAAAGGTCCTGAACCACAAAAGGCTTTCAATACTTTTTTAGCTTAGATCGCAAAGTGTAAAAAAGAAGCAAACTCAGATTACTATAATAAATTTAATCTCATTCCTTCTAAAAAAAAGCTTATCTCCTTCTATGATAATCATATTAAACATAACTTAATAAAGTAATAATTTTGTAGTTTGCACTTAACCTCTTCCCTTGCACTTAAAACATAATGGCACAGCATTAAATGCAACTAAAAGGCATTCTTTATAATTAAATTTTCTCTGAGAGTAAGTGCAACTAAGGAATATTATTATTTTGCTAAGAAAATGTAGTTTTCAAATTGTTTATACAAAATTCAGCAAATCATCTTGTAAAAAGCAGAAATGTTCCCCACCACCAACACCCCTGCCGCCTTGACCATTTCGCATAACTCCTCATTCATCGCTCAAAGGATGGGCATTGCTTAAATGGAGCTTATTAAATAGATTTGTATACTTTTAATTTGAATTCACAACAACCCTGAGCGACGGCAGCGAGCGTATCCGCTCTATTATACCTTACCGCTGCCTCACCCACTCCACCCGCATGGAAAGGACCATTATTGCTTTGGACAGTTATAAGTCAGAGCAAAAATAATATTTTCGGCGGCCGGCGAAGAGTGGCTCAGACAGTCAAATAAGAAAAGAAACGTAGTTGCAATTTAAACCCTTTTCTTACAAATGATTCAAAGCAAAAACAACAGCAACAAAAGCAGCCACTCACAGCTCGAACGTTTTTTATTCTTGAGAAATTGTTGAAAATGGGCGAAAAGATAAATTTCACGCTGCCGGCAACGGAGTTGGCAATAAGAAAAACTGCGTTGTAATACAAGAAGTCTGCCTCATTCGTCTTAGAACTGCAAAAATAAAATTAATAACCGAATTTCTTTCTGAGTGCAGAGCTGAAACACTCAAAGGGTGGCGCTGCATTTGTGCGTATGGCCCATTTCCCCCGCGGGGCAAGGTTGAGAATTGGCTTTTACGTCTTAGGCTGAAGATACAGTCTTCACTCTTTTAACCAGCGTACGAGTAAGGAGTATAACGGTACTGATGAATGATTTTTTGGCTATAAATGCGAAGATAACGGGTGATCCAAGGGACATCGCTTTGATCAATGGACAATTTGAAAACTTCCAAGAAGATCCAGCGTTTTTGAGCCAAATTTTGTTTAGCAATGGGGCCTAATTCTTACTCAATCGATCCATATTTTTTGAAAAAGTAAGTCGGTGAGAACGTAATGGTCAATGGCAACTGTTATCGTCAAAATTATAACCGATTATTTGATGCCTGAAATTTAAGCTCGTGATCTCGGCGACATTTGGTTTCAACAAGATGGCGCCACTTCCCACACATCGCATCAATCAATAGATTTCTTGAGAGAACACTTCGGTGAATAGATAATTTCACGTTTGAGCCGGTTGATTGGCCACCAAAACCGTGTGATGTACGTAAAGTGTAAAGTCTTTGCGGACAATTCCGCTTTGATCACGCCTTGGAGCAAAACATCACGCCTGTCATTTACCAGTTACTAGACGAAATGCCCGAATAAGGCATCGAAAATTGGTTTCGACAGAAGGATCATCTAAGACGTAGCCGCGACTAACATTTGACAGAAGAACATTCCCCATTAAATTTGAATTTTTCGCGTTGTAGGGTACCTTGAAAACGGTCACAATTTTGATTCTTCTAAGTTCCAAACATTCTATTTTTTACTGTTGCGAGTCTTCCTAAACAGAGATATGCTCATAGATCCCTTAAAGAAGAAAGCTTTAGCTAGTAACCATTTGATATCTTCAGCCTATTTTTATACTGATCTCAGCTGCAACATCCCCCACCTAGCAAGTTTAAGATATTTTTAAAAGAACCGCTAGATGTTGAGACTTTTCTTGGCGTTAAAGTTAACATTTTTAACCTCAGAAGAAGATTTGCAAAAATTTCAGATTTCTGGAACCAAATTTCTAGCTTTGAAGTGTTATTCTCACACGAAACCAGAGCTACCTTAGCTATTTTTTAAGAACTATAGACAGACAAGTGTCTGACTTGGCACACATTTTTCTTCTGAACTTTTACGGCGCTCGGCCGAAATCTTACTCCTTTCACCGAAGATCTGACATTTGCTGAAATGAGAATAGACAAAGGATATCTAAGTGGCCACTGGCAAATAAACCACAGAAGTAATGAAGGTAGAGTAGGGACAAAAAGACAGTTCGCGAGCATCCAAAAGGCAGTGGAGAAACAGCAAAGACGCCACAGGACAAACACAGGATGTAAAACACAAAGAACTACAAAAAGTGGAACAAAAAGGCGGCAAATCAAATTTAAATAAAATGAAAACAATTTTCCAAATTAAAGAACAACAAATAACAGCCTCAGCAGCGGCACACCAACACACGGCGCCGCAGCGCTGCGAAGCAGGCAACACTTTTTTCCCACACTCATAAATAATAATAATTGTCAGGAGCTGTGCTCTCGGAGGACTAGCGCCGTACGCTTCTAAGCGCTATGAATTCACAATGCGCTGCAAAAGCATTAGTGATCGAAGGAAAATTATTTTATTGACAACAACAACGCGCGGCATTGATTGCACCGATTGACAGTGATAGTGAAGAGGGCGAGTAAAAAACACGAGGCTGGGCGATGGTGGTGGTGGCACGCCGCCTGAGCAGCGACCGGAAAGTGACAGCGTTGCAATTTGCGATGCGCTTCAATATCTTTTTTATGGATATCTGTGGAATTGTTTTTATTTTGCGCCATAGATAACGGTCACACGCGCAACAACAACAACGGCGCCACGCATTCATCGATATTTTCGCAATTACAACCATATCGAATTTCGGCACAAAAGTGAGCGCATCAGGCAACCGACCACCCTCCAAGAGGCACACGCACGCACGCACACACACACACACATGCACGCACTCACTTAAGTATTTAGCGCGCTCTAATAGTTTGGACATGCTTGCGAATCCGACGCTATCGACAAGCAATTCAATATTGTTGTCTTGTTGTTGCACATGAATTGGGTACAAATCAAAACATCGCTTTTTACCCTCACCGAAATCGGTGACCTCCGATACGCAATTGACCCGTTACGCGTTCTCGCACTACCGTGTCACGCGCCGCCGACTCGTACCTTAATCCCTGTCTGCTTGACACTCTGTCGGCTTCCGTTCGCCAGGCATCGCTTTCGCCTTCATCGCGTCTCATCTATTCGCTTCTTTTCTTTCTTTTACGCTTTTGCACGTGGCCATTCTTCGGTATTATTTACGATGACAAGCGTTATGACAACAAATTTCAATCGTTCTACTATTCCGTTAATTGCAAAATTTCCGTTGATATTCATTTGTGATAAGCATAGAGCAATCGCCTGTCGATCGAACTTCGTGATGCATCGCTGCTTCCGTTGAGCATTCACGGAGTGTGTTAGAGCCGAGCGCTCATATTTCCCACCATGCACCGTATGCGCCTGTAATGTAATGAGAGAGCGGAAGTGTATTAACTAATGTTGCTGTTTACTAGAATTACTAATGGAAATTGGTTTGGAAGAGTGTTACCGAATTAGTTTGGCTGTGTGGAATAAAAAATTTTGAAAATAATAAAAATTCCATTTCAACTTCTACTACAATACTATATATGTGGTACTAGCAGACCATGGTTTTTCTAACTAATGGCCTTCTTCACGGCTTACGCGATTATAGCCGAGTTTACAACAGCACTCCAGTCGTTTTTTTCGCTGTTTGGCACCAATTGGAGATTCCAGTCAAAGCCAGATCTTTTTCCAGCTGGTCCTTCCAACGGAGTAGGGTCTTTCTCTTCCACTGCTTCATCCGGCGGATACTGCGTCGACTACTCTCCCGTCCATTCGGACGACATGACCTTGCCAGCGTAGCCGCCATCTTAATTCGCTGAACTATGTCAATGTCGTTAAATGCGATATTCGCCATTGCCAATGCGTAAAGGACCATCAATCTTCCGCAGAGCCTTCCTCTTGAAAACTCATAACGTCGATTCTTCAGATGTTGTCATCGTTCAAGCCTTTCCACCATATAGCAGGACGAGAATAATTAGACATATAGATGTTGGTCTTTGTTCGTCGAAAGAGTACTTTACTTCTCAACGACTTCGCAGTCTCGACTATCAGCAGCCACTTGGAAGCCTAGTCGCGAACGACTGTTTGTACAGGGATCGTCCGGAAAGTAATAGGACTGAGTCGATTTAAAAAAATATACTGAACCGATCGTTACAATTCTTTAAATACTCTCAAAATAGGCTCCTTCTGCGTTAATGCAGCGCAGCCAGTGCGATTTTAAGCATTGAAGGCATCACGGAATAGCATTGAGAGCCAAAGTGCATGCTCATTGGACTCTCTTTTATCGGCTTTTTCAGACAAGGAATCAAAATAGTGAAGGGGGCCACATCTGGGCTGCAGGGCGACTGCGGAAGCATTGGGATGCCGATCTTGGTCAGCTAGCTGTTCACGGGATGCAACTTCCTTCCTTAAGGACTTCCACGTAAAACTTGCCGGTGACGGTTTATCCTGGAGAAACAAATTCATTGTGGACGATGCCTTTGATGTCAAAGAAGACAATGAGCATCGTTTTCACTTTGGATTTGCTCATTCATCAGCGACTTCTTCTCCGCCCTCCAAAAAAGCCTAGCCTCACCGAAACACACCACTTCTTGGTAAGTCTGCTTGATCATATCAAACATCTCTGTCGCAAATTTACCGAGTTTCACATAGAATTTAATAGCGCACCTCTGCTCTTACGAATGCTGCATTTTCGGCTTGCACCACTCACAGAAACAGGTCGCACGAAAATGTTTGCCCTGACTCTTCAGGTGCTAGGCGACAACTGATCAGCCGCTCATTCGCTAGCTAGAAAAGCCCTCTACCGAATCCAGTCGGTGCGCGCACGCTCCGAGGTACAGTCGCGGTGGAGCAAAATCAGTCCTATTCTTTCCGAACAAAACCAGTAATATATGAATGATAGCATAAAATGTATAACGAAGCAACGCGTGGCAGTATCCACTAAAATATAAAAATCAAAAAATGTCTTCCGGCAGAAAATTTTCTCTTTTTTTTCTTAAAAACTGTTTCTCTATAAAATATCAACAAATTGAGTGGCGGCGCTGCTCACCTATAAGCTCAGGGAGTCTTAACCTGCTCTTGCTTAATTGAACTCATCGAAACAGCTGTCAAAGTGTCAATTTACCATTGGAGAACGAAATAATAAAATAAAAGCGTATGCGTTAGTTAAACAGGTAGGACTCTAGAGAATTCCCGACGCATACAATTGCATACTTTTCCGCTGCAAACATTATAACACCCTGTGCTTTCACGCATACATCCCAGTGGGCTCTCTGCTCGCAGCCAATAATGAGATTCATTACGTATACTCTTTGATTGACTAATAAAATGCAACGTGACTCGTTTGTGAATTCCATCCAAGAAGGTGGCGGAGAAATTTACACGAAAATCGCCGGCGTTAAAGGTAATACTCGGCCACTTCGATATGCGTCTGAGTTTGTGTGCCCGTTGCCTACTATTTGCTATTCTTAGTTTATTCGCCGTACAATATGCCTACCTTTTGCGTTGCTAATTTACACGTTAAGTTGCATGTCATATGTGACACTGGGCCATAAGCTCTACTTTCTGCCTACGGGTTTGCTACATTTTAAGGGCAAAAGGCCTGAGTTTGTATTGTTTTGATTAGCAATGCGACAGATGTCTTGAAGAGCCACGATAGACCATATGTCTAGGTAAATAATGGGAAGAGAAGGAGGAAACATGAAGACAGAATTGAAGTAAAAGGAAACTTGATAACTTTTTAAGTTTTTAAATTCAATTTTATGCGTAAATGGTCGACCTAATTTTTACGATGGCAATTTAGACTAAAATTTGTTTCTCGGAAAATTTTTTACTTCCAAAGATGAAGGTATAACTTGTATTCTTGTAAGAAAAATCATATTTGGGAAAGGTGAAGGTAAGAAAAATTCCTTCAAGATGCATAGGCAGTACGAGCCCAGTAACTTAGAGAACCTAAACTTGAAATTTTCAATTATTATCTCCTGTTATCAAACAAAGAGTCGTCGCAGTCGCGATTTGGCTCCCATGGCTCTGCTGACAGTCATAACTTCGAAGTCGTTGATAATTTCATCTATTTTGGAACCAGCATTACACCAATAACAACGTAAGCCAAAACTTAACGCAGAATCACTCTTGCCAGCAGATGCTACTTCGTTCTGAGTAGGCGACTGAGAAGTAAAGTCCTCTCTCGACGAACAAAGACCAAACTCTACAAGTCACTCATCATCCCCGACCTACAGAGGCATGGCCAAGGTTTAGCGAAAGATTTGTGGTCCTTTGCCCATTGGCAATGGCGAATGCCGCCATCGATGGAACGATGAGCTGTACGAGGTCGATATTGCTCCAATCCAGCTCTGAGAGTATTCGACGCAGTATCCACCAGGAAAAGAGAAGAGGAAGACGTCCACTCCGTTGGAAAGACCAAGTGGAGAAGGACCTGTCTACAGTTGCAATTTTCAATTGGCACCAAACAGCGAAAAGGAAGAACGACTTGGGCACTGTTGTAAACTCGGCTGTCTACGCCAATAAAGAAGAAGAGCTTAAACAAAATGCTTTTACTCACCTATCTCCCGTAAACAACCATTCTCCCAATAAAATCAAAACAATTTTCGGCAAAACTATGCGTCTTGTAGATAACAGTCATATTGCAATGTTGTAGGGAATAAAAAGATCTATAACTCTCGGATATAGATTTTTTTTAACATAAACTCAAAATTTATGTGAAAATTCATATAACCACGCTTCGGATTTTTATTTTCATTTTTAAGAATTAAACATATTTTTCACAAATTTGGTCAAAATTACCTTTTTATGTCCAAACTCAAGCTGGACTTTAAACAAGTAGTAGCCTATTGGTCCAATTTTCAACAAAACTTTGGTTTATTAAAATGTAAACAGCTTCAAAAGCATGACCACTTCATCATGGGACTAGAAAACCAACAAAAATATATTTTAAAAGTTTATTATTCTGAAATAAATTTTCGTCACTTTCGCAAATTTACCTTCACATTTCCACAAAGTTCTTCAATGTGCTGACACATGCTCGCAAATATGAGTTTATTTCTATTCTCCCGCTGGGCTTGCGGTCATATACACCTAGGAATAGTCGAGAAAAGGTCCAACTACAGTGAAATGAAGAAAAATAATAATAATAAACTCGCACAAACACACACACACAGTAGCATTTTAATAAATACCTTTCAGCAGGCAACACACCTCCGCACACACACTGCAACGCCGGCGACACCTCAGGGTTGTCTGCAACCAATTCACACACCCACACACACACATAATAATAATAATGAAGCATACAAACAGGCGGCGCCAGCTAACAATTTGCGAAAAGGTATTGTCACTAAGGGTATGCTCCCAACCACGCATACATTACAGGCACTCACACAGGCACATGCAAGCATAGACAACTGGATGTGGGTGTGACTGCTCATATGTGTATTTACATTTACTTTCTGCTTTTGTGCCGCACAATAGTGTTCATTTCATAGTTATGTGTAAGCGCTTTTTCATCCCGCCACTCTCTTCCTCGGCAGCCGCTTAGGGCTCGACCCGCCAACTGTGTCCTTAATGTAAGCGTCGGCTGACCACTTCAAGTTTATTCATCTCGTCTTTGCCATGCCTCACACATGTGTTCTCGCAGCGCCAGAATCTTAGACGACACACGCACACACACCGAGGACCGCCAAGACGGTAAACCGAAATCGTCCCGGCATGTGAACACCTTTTCTCGGTTATGAAATTCATAATTTGATCCGAGGGTAAATACATTTTATTATGATTTTTATGCTCACATCAACTTGAATGTGGATGTGTGCGTCGAATGCTTGTGTATGTGTGGGTGTGTGCGGCTAAATGCTCGAGTAAGCAAAATTCAGTCAACCTGGGCGCAGGTTGTGTCCTTTTGTTAAGTGGACAATCGCACGATGGCCACGAATGGACAGATCAAGTGGCCTTCATGCACATCTTCGACCAAACCCCCACCTCCTCCTGGGGCATTGACAGTCAGTCAACGTCGCTGATGTGGTCCCAGCAGTTGTCTTTGCTTGGGCTTATTTTTCGAAATTTATGCAAACACATACAAATGTGTGGGAGTGTGTGTGTGTGTGGGCTTGTCAACCGTTTAGGTAAGTGCCTTTTGTATATTTGCGTTTAATATTTTGCACATAAACATATTTTTATTTATTTAGGACATTGCCGGCATACACGAGCACACGAGCATTTACGGCGGCAGCCACATCAGCATAACAATCGGCCGCAAGCTGTCCGAGCACAATGGGCTGCAGCATTGTCGCAGGAAAATAGGAAAATATGCCAAGTGCCGCAGATAAACGCCGCAAAGTGGCTGAGGGCTAAGAGGCCTAGCTGAGGACGATGCGAACAGCTGCAGTTTATGTTCGGTAGGTAATCTTCGGTAACTTCGGTAATGGAGTGTACGTTCAATAATTTTTATTAGGCATCCGACGATGGCAGTTTTGGGGGGGCGGAGGGGTATTAAATGAATTTGGGTGAAAAGAGGTAATATGCGGCTAAGCTGTTGTGATATATTTCAAGGTAAATTGCTTAGCCTATTTTAACAAAGGTATTTTCATGAGCTCCGCAAGTGAACCCAAGCAAAATAAGGATTTTATAGTAACTTAACAATTTTTATCATATTCATCTATAAAAGCATATTCGGCGAAATTTTTATTGAAATTATTGTGATAAATTAAAAATTTGTTGGCGGCTTTTGCTTGTTGGAAATTTGTGATTTCTTCTCAGAAACAAATAAATATTAAATAAAGAAAATGATCACCTTCTTGGGAATATTGAAAATGTTTCTGTTTAATATAAAATTTAAGTATTTGAACTAATCGTACAATATAAAAAATAAAGATATAGCTATGATTAAACTTTTAATGGGTTAGGTTTGGTACCTGGGGTTAACTAAGCAACGAAAATCACGGGGAGGAATATTTCTACATTTTTGTTTTGTGTTACCATAAACTATTAAAAATCCTCATACCTATATATGTACGGGGTATGACAGTTAAGTAATGACACTGATTCCATAAAAACCGTATATTTGAAAATTATTCTGCAACTCTGCCATCCCCTTCAAAGTAGCCCCTTGTGCAGCTATACAGCGATTCCTGCGCGTTTTCCATGCTTCGTAACATTTCTGGAACGCTTCGACAGCGATTTTGTTTTAGGAAACAAAAAAGTCACAGGGTGACATGTCGGGCGAATATGACGGCTGTTGCAACACGGCGATCCCTTTGGAGGCCAAATACTGGGACACGCTGAGGGCGGTGTGGCACGGCGCGTTGTCGTGATGAAGTATCCAGTTACGAGCGATGTCTGGCCGCACCCTGTTGACTCGTTTTCGCAATCTTTCGAGTACTTGGCAATAGTAGACTTGATTCACAGTTTTCCTCGGTGGAACGAATTCTTTATGGACGATTCCATGGCTATCAAAAAAGGCAATAATCATCGTTTTCACCTTCGACTTGCTTATTCGAACTTGTTTTGGGCGGGGGGCGCGTGGAAACAACCATTATAAGCTTTGGCGTTTGGTTTTCGGTTGGTATTGGAAAAACCAATTCTCATCGCCTGTAATAACTCGATCGAGCAGCGTGGGATCGTTTTCCACTTGTTCCAAACAGTCTTCTGCGACGGTCATTTCATTTGCTCTGATTTCGTTCTTCCATTTTCGTGATGAGCACTACAAACACACATCTACTCAACTTGACGCAGCAGGCGAACTAAAAAAGCTAGAGCAATGGTACATAGGTCAATGGAGAGGAGAGAGATGCCCGAAAAATAAAAAGGGAATTTCAAGGTCACAGGTTTACCACAAGCGCGGCAATAAAATCAGTCTCATTACTTAATTGTCAAACCTCGTAAGTGATCTGCGCCTATCACACAGTCTTGAGGTGACTAACTTCGATTACAGTTAGTTTTCCTAGCTGACTGAAACTACGAGAATCAATTTCAATTTTAATTTTAAGAAAGAGACCAAAGGATATTTTATTAGCACTTCAGATTTTTTTCCACATATTTTATGTATTAAACTTTACAGAAACTGAGTCATATCCGTATTGAAATATCAACGAAGACTTTGAACTACCATTCGAGAAATTACTCATAGAGTCGGCTTCAGGTCTCCTAAGAGAAAAACTGGCTCTGGAGCAAAGAAGAAGACAAGTTCTAGAGAAGATCCGGGTTATAGAACGCATCAGCTTGAGGAATCGCTTCAAAACTGCTGAAGACATTAATGTTGAGTTATTTGAAGATGCTGGTATGAAAGTTAGCGCAAGAACTGTTCTTTGAAGGCTTCAAAAGGTTGGTTTGAACGCTCACCGGGCCGCCAAAAAACACTTTTAACCTCAAAAATACGTCAAAACCATTTACGATAGGCAAAATAACATCAAAATTGGACTCAACTTGATTGGTGAAATGTAATCTTCTCAGACGAGTTCAAATTTAACCTTTTCTGCAGCGACGGTATGTCCTACGAGTAATTCTTGCCAACATGTTACGCCCGCATATCGCTAACTAAGCACTTAATTAATAAATAAAACTCAAAAAAAAAACCAGTGCTCCTGGGGTCAAAAAAAAAAAATAAATTTATGTATACATCTCCTGAACTACTAAATCTACAACAAGAAATTATTAATGAAACAGGGTAAAATCTTGTAATAATTCCTTGTGACCAAAAATTGTCCGAATCCAAACCAAATGTTTGAACCGCTAGGTAACGAATATGTGGACCCCAGTATCTATAGTTGACTTTTGGCCGCTAATATCGGTCAATGTGTAAGATATACAATTGAAATTCAGATAAAATGCTTCCCTGACAATAGTTACTTTGTGTATAAAAAATTGGTTGAATCAGATTAATTCTCCTGAGCCCCCATATACCCCCCCATATACCCAATATAAAGATCTTCGAACTTCCCAGTGACTTTATCCTGGATATATAGGCCAATACATGAATTATCTCAACACAAATTTCAGGGAGTATTTTACTCATAACAGTATATCTTTGCTAAAATAGATATAACTGGGCGAAAACTTGACCTAACCCCCATGATTGTATATGAGGTACCTTAATGAAACCCAACGAACATTTTTTAGTATGTGGTATTATAATAGTGAATAGATAAAAACGGGTCGATGCTACTATAACTCACATATACTACGTAACGTCACCAAAAAAAGCAAAATAACGTAACGTCACTTTTAATGAGTTGACAGGCTAAGGAAAAACGATATAATAGAAATCGATCAGATTGAAACAAAATATGAGTTTTATTTATAAATATTGGTTATATCTGAGAGCGAAAGCTGAAAATTTAATGCTACATTATGTAATGGGATTTAGTGAATCGTAATCAAAAGAACAATCATGTCCGATTTTTTTTTTTTTTGATGATACGTTGTTTTACATTTTAGATGACAATATCTATAATGATTCTCATTTTTCTAACAAATGTTATGGCGAATTTGTCGTTCAGTTATATGCACTATACGTATGAATAAAACTGCTTAGATTCCGATCCTCTAGCTAACACGTCATCTTAAAGTTTCTTTGCAGTTACAAGAGTATAAAATATTTGGTTCCACCCGAACTCAGCTCTTCCTTTCTTGTATCTAATAATGTTACTCATTTTTCATTAAATAAGATTAATTAGGGAAATTAAATAAGTTTTTCGTAGTTCGTGGTGTCACCTAGCGTCAGTTGATTTTGTATCTTTTTTGGGCGCGTTCGGTCAACTTTCGAAAAATACTCTCGCGGAGGGCACAGAATCAGAAGAAAGCGAAGATGAAGATGGATTAATGGCTTACAGGACTGCTGGAAAAAATGACCGAACCGATGAAGAATTGTCTCTAAGTGGATCTGCCATCGGGGGGATTGTTCTTGGAGACATGAAGAAAATGAATCTCCGAATGTAGAAATGCGCTTCGATAGGGACTGATGGATGTGCGGTCATGCTGTCAGATATCGGAGCAGTCAACGAAATTCTGAAAGAAGCAAAAAATGCTGTCATGACTCCGTGTTTCTCGCGCAAACTCAACAACAGTATTTTAAAGTCAGTGAAAGTTCGATTAATCGAAACCGTTGCCAGTGCCATACGAGAAGTCGACAAACTCTCCAAGAACTCATTTCCAAAATGTGTGACTGTGAAAAAAATGGTCCAGTTATGTGAAACAAGATGGATAAAGAGGCACGATGCTGTCCTTCAATTTGTTGCGAATTTACCGTTGATCATCGAAGTTCTGTCAAAAATCAATGAGTGGAAGAACAGAGAAACAGCAGGCAAAGCAACAATTCTCATATCGGCTGTGTGCAAGTTCGAATTTATCGTCGGGCTCTTCTGTCTCAGCGACATTCTATCGCTCACCCATTCGCTCAGCGTGGTTCTTCAAAAGGAAGCAATTGATTTGGCGAAGACATCAAAAATGATTGAGAAGTTGCATGCCAAGTTGGAAAAAAGAGGGAAAAGGTTGTTGAAATATTCCGATTGATTTATTCAGAAGCCAAAAAAATGGCGGAAAAACTCGATGTTGATGAAGCGAAACCGAGAACATGTGGTCGACAAACGAAACGCGAAAATTACGACGTGAAAACTTGCAAAGATTACTATAGGGTCTCTGTCAACATACCTCTGCTGGATACCATCAAAGAAGATTTGGAAGCTCGTTTTTCACAAGAAGTTTTTTATGGTTACCAATTGAGTGTGTTGCTCCCAGAAGAAGCAAGTCTTAAAAGAAAACGAAATCGATGATCTAATCGGATGCTTCATAGAAAGATTCGGGAATCTTCTGGATGATGAAAAAGCGTACAAAAATTGAAACTCAAAGTTGAATTAAGCTACTGGCAATATCACTGGCAGCAGCAACAAAAAATTAAGGGAAGCGAAATTCCAACTTCTGCACTAGAAACATTAAAAAAATGTGATGTCGACATATTCCCAACAATCCACACCTATCTCCGTGTATACTGTACACTTTCCGTAACAAACGCAAGCTCTGAACGTTCTTTCTCCTATTTTCGCCGCATCAAAACATGGCTTAGGACGAAGATGCTTCAAGAAAGACTAGTTGGATTAGCATTGCTTCATACGCATCATGACATCGAAATCACCGACTGACTTGATTGACTTTTCGACTATAATCACTTTGTTTACCTAAAAATTTGAATTGATAATTTTTGTTTCATAATTTGTACTGTATTTCTCTCGCAATAATAAGTTTGAAACCCAAATCCAAGTATAAATTAAAGAAAGAATCGTCTCTGGATCCGCCACTGTATATAGTACATAGCTTAAGTGTTTTTTATAGGTAAGTTACCTGAAAGCAAAATAAAAATTATTATATAAATTTTTCGAAAGTCAAAATTCAAATCAATAGAGGACTTACTAAACATACTTAAATACATAACTATACACAATTATTTCCAACAACTACTGAATATGCTAGTAACGGTAGATTTAATAAAATTTATAGTTTGTTGAGCACAAGCAAGAGAGCAAGTAAATTTAGTAGGCGTTAAATAGTTCATATTTCATTCCGTCGCGCTGCTTTCTGCCAGCCGCAAATGGTGCAACAATTTACACAGCGAAGTGACGAAAGCAAAGAACAACGAGCGGCGGAGGCACAAAGCTCAACCAGTGCATTTATGAAAATATAATTATATACATTTATATTTATATAAATATGTATACTTAGTATATGTGAATAGCGTTAGTATGTTTGTATTGCTAAGGCAGCTGTTGCACTTTGGGGATGCAAAAATGCCGCTGAGTGACGCAGACGAATCGCAAACAATTAATAAAATCTTCTGAATGAAATCGGCGCGCATTTGAAGAAATAGATTTAATATTTTGAGAAATTTGCCAAAAAGGAGAAGAGCAAATTCGAATGGAAAGCAGGTGCTTAGTACATTTTATAAATTTTTAATTTTATTCTTTTTCACGGAAAATGTATGGATGTTATGCAAAGTAATATTTTTACCTTCTTTGAAGCATATGCTAATCAAATAAACGCTGTGCATAGGGTCACTGCTACTAAGTGCTTTCCGACCGATATCAAGCGATGCTGCTGAAGTTCTGGCTATTCTGCCGCCCATTGACATCCACGGAGACTAATTCTCGCGATTGGACCAGCTATCAGAGCCATCTGTAAGCGCAAGAAAAGAAGAAAGAACCAAACGCATCACACTGGAGCAGCACCACAACCAAAGGACGGTGGACCCACAACCTAATTCTGGACATCTATTAGTGGATAGAAAGACAACATGGGACCTGTACTTCCACCCAACTAAATTTACTGAGTGGACATGGATGCTTTTGAAGCTCTCTTTTTTGATTCCATCAGGACCTTACACAATGCATAGACTTTAAGAAAGTATGCTTACTATTTCCTCGTTTTTCAAATGTAAGGAAAAAGTTAAAAACTTCGCTTAGCGGTAGTTTTTAGGTGGAAACTTTGACAACACTCATGTGTCAGTCCTCTAGTAAATGGAAAGCTATCGGCGGAGCCTGAGCTCTAATTATGAGGTATGAGTTGGGAGTAGGTTAGGGTTAAGGGATTAAAGTTCCACGCCCCGGTTTTGAGTGCTTCTTCTTCTAACAAGTGAAAACAAAACTATATACGCATCGTAATCATTTCTTAAATCCAAATGTAACTGCTATGTGCATACCATAAAAAATTTTAGAACATTTATTTCTAAAACATTCGAGTGTGGTAATAATAGAGCACTCATCTAAGCCTCAAATGTTGAACGTGCCCACCCGCTATAATATCCTTTATTTACATACCTTGATATGCGATTCAAAAGCAAATAAAAATTGTATTTTACAGCACTCGCTTCACGAAACTGTGCGTCTCTTATTATAAAATTTTGACTTTTCAACTAGAAAACAGAACAATAAAATTGAGCAATAAAAATTAAAGATTCAGCACACATATGCAACATTTATGCGCGCATCTTACAATATTTACCCGCTCTGGAAGCCATCAGCTGAGTGGCCCCGGGAGCATCTGGCAATGGCCAAACTGGACCTCTCCGCCTTCGCTCCGGCGACTGCTGCGGCCATGAGTCCTAGTTAAAAATCTACTTAAATTACTCTTGACATTTACGACACAAATAAAAACACTACTTTTTATGTTATTTCATTGACAAAGACGTCGGCGGCATTTTATAACTTCCACCATTAACATTTGCAAAAGGCGTTCAACTCCCCCACAGTTCCTTCTCCACGCGGATAGTTATTCGTTTGTGGCATGTGTGTAGTTGTGTGGTGCGCGCAACCCCTTCAAGCGGCATTCAGTTGTCAATGAACCGCAATAATGTCCAGGCACACACTACTCTGAGGAGCCTTGTGTGTTGTTGCTTTTGTTTTTGGAATATTGAGGCAGATATCGATACGCGCCGCGAACTGATTGATTTGAAATTGTTTCTTGGTGTGAGTGCGTGTTTGCTGTTCAAAAATTCACCCGCACTTGGTCATTAAAAAATGCCGTTATTCCACTGTTTTATTAGCAGGGGGTGCTTACTTACTCACATGCATTCATATAAGCTAGCAAACAAATGTGGAAACTCTAGATACTTTATGTGTGGCATGTAAATGAAATGCTTAGCGAACACAAAACATGTGATACCCAAGCAACCAACAACTCAAGTGTAACCATAAAAATTACTCTGTATATCCTCGAAATGGACTTAGCGCTTGGGTAAAGTAGCCCAGTAGGAAATTCAGTGAATGGAACCTACTAGGCAGCAAATTTATTTCCAGTAATACATAAGTCATTTGGGTTTTGAAAATCATTCGCTAGCTGAATTGGAAAACATACGAGATCGTCGACAGACGGAACTTTAACCAGCTCCACAGACTCTTAAGTGAACTTCATTATTAATACCATTTCTGGTATTTTTGAAGAAGAAGTAACGTCAAGGCTGTCAATCTTTGTTATAAAAACAGTCTTCCACGAGGATTCAAAGGATGGCAACATCTTAAATCCCTTCACGGACGGTCCAAGCTTGTTTCAATCTGGGGACGAGAATGCAAAGTAAAGGGACTGACTTGGCAAGTACGAGTATGATCTTCATCTCTGTTTAGTTCAAGTTTTCACATATATAGCTTCCACATTAGCTCCTCTGAGTAGCTTACGTCCACGGAGTTGAAGTAGCAATGTACAGCACTATTCAATCCCCGGTACATTAAATTTTGGTTATAGTAAGGGTTGGAGGATGGACGAGACGAATATAGTGACTGATGCCAGAGTGTATTGAAATCATGGTGGAAACAATTCTCCAGCCTGCTTAATGGTGGTGAAAGCATTAAACCAGAAGATGGTGGACCCGATTCACCAATCGATGCCGATTGAGCGGACGTTCCATTGCCTGACCATGATGAAGTTCGAATAGCTATTACCCGTCTGAAGATCAGCAAAGCAGATGGGGGAACTATTCAAATACGGCGGCGAAGATCTAATAAGGAGCATACATTAGCTTTTTTGTAGAATATGGTTCGACGAAAGCATCCCCGACGATTGGAAGATTTATGGTTCGTTGCGCATTGGCAACGGCGAATACCGCAGTCGATGAAACGTTAAGCTATACGGCAACATTGACATATTAGTTCAGAGACAGCGACTACGCTGGCTAGATCATCTCGTTCGAATGGATGAAAAGGCTCCAGCTCTGAGGGTACAGCTCTGAGAGTACTCGAAGCTGTATCCGCCGGGGGCAGCAGAGAAAGAGGAAACTCCATTGGAAAGACCAGGTGAAGAAGAACCTGGCTATATTTGGAATATTCAATTGGAAGAAGAAAGGGTTGGACACTGTACAAAAACCAAATATGAAATATTTCAAACGAAGGATGGATAACAATTGCGGATCCCTGCTGTTAAATGTTCAGTAGTTACTAAGAGCTCTCTCCCGACAGACTAAACTCTATATAAGTAGTTCATTGTCCCCGTAAAACTATCTGGCTCAGGATCATAAACGATGTTAAAAAAAATTTTTCCTACCAGGCTTCAAGGTCCTGTGAACCAGTTTCAAGCATGCATTTTTAATTAATTGATTTCCGTTTTTATGGCTTCATTAATTATCGACTATTTAGGAGAAAGCAAGCAGATGACAAACGAAATTGTCGACAGCTCAAACCTTCACGCTCGCATTAAGCGCAACGCACGCACGCATGTTCTGTGGCATGCAACAAAAATAGCTTTATATCGGCGATTGAAGGTTCGCAGAGTTTAATTTTTATGTGGCCATAGAAAAGAGCAATGCTGGCAGAGATAAAACAACGAATATGTGAGATATAAATGTACATTGAGTGTTCATAAAAAGGAGTAAATGCGAGGTCACACACACACGCACACTTACTTGAACTAGTGGAGACCGCATTAAGTGAGAATTCTATACAAATTTGAATTATGCATTAGAAAATATAAAACAGTTTGTTATATCACCGATTCAAGTGCGTTATAAAAGTAAGCACAAACACAAATCTATTAAAATTTTATTAACAAATATTTACATATCTAGACAATTGGGCCACAGTGTTCAAAAGCAACGCGAGGACTGTGAAAATGAGAATACGCGCTTATATTGGACCAAAGGGAGCAAAGTAGTTCTTATGTGGAGTAGTTGCGAACTAGTTTAGTTTTTTAGTAAGGTTTGGATTGCCTAGCTAATGAAAATAAGTTTCGTTGGTAACTACCGTTTTAGTGAAACCTTATGGTTTGATTGCATTTTAAGGTCTCGGTTGCAATAACAAAATTATAAACCTACTAAAATGCCGATAGATGGCGCAAGGGTCGAATTATTAATAAGAACCTTAGATGGTTCGACTCAGATCAGCTCCAAAACAACGGTTACCATGAGATCCTTACTTACACCTCTGAACCCAACAAATAACACTCTCTGTCTGCTGGTTCCCAAAAAAAAAATTAAAAATATTTATGGATAACATAAATCTCTGTTAATGGTAACTGATCCAAGTGTTATGCGTAACAGAAATATCTGTTATTGCTAACTGGACCAATTGTGCACCACTTAGGACTACAATGCAACGACTACTCCTGCATTACTCTCAGAAAAGCACGCACTCACACACTTACACACCAACAGATGAGTGAGCATGTGGAGAAAGGAAGCGCGCGGCTAACGGTGCATTTAAAGCGCACATACTTGTATTTGTTTGTAATTTGGAACGTTTGTAGACGAGCATTGGCTCACTCATTAAGCATTCAATGGCAGAATTTACGACACAATGCCGCACGCAAGTGGAAAAGTGTTGGAGTGACGTCTGCCGAAATCGAAACGACGCCTGTCATTGCAAAACGGTAATAAAATAATAATCTTTACAGCAAATGTATTTAATATTTTTACAACATTTTCATATCCTTTTTAGTGGCGGCTTGACAAAGATTAAGCGCATCGCCTTAATTACGCGGCGGCCGCCGGCCGAGAGACGCTGCCGCTGCCGCTGTGATTTCGTGATTTCTGCACTCGCTGCCATGGCACGTATGGAGATTGTGGCAGCTGTTTTGTGGCATTTCAATACATTTAATTGCACGCACACACACACATACACACCTAAACAGACATGTAGATATGTATTTACAGCCAAGTGCTCAGCCGAACGCATTTAAAATATGTATCTGTGGAAGTCACAAAATTTTTACGATTATTGATAGCTGGTGCCGCGCTCATAAATTCACTTTTAAATTATTATTCAACCACGCAATTTTACTGCAGAATTAATTCAACGAAAATCAGTGCGTTTATCAATTACATGTGGAGATGGCAACTCAGCATGGAGATAAGTAAGTGTGTGTGCAGCCTTCTAAGTGTAAGACTAAACACAAAGGCCTACTAAAAGAGCCTCGAGTACAGTTAGTTCAGATAAACCAATTAAAACAGGGCATCTTGAGCTGAAACCTCAAAATCTTGTAACTCCATAAGCGTATTCAAATACGACTCTTCTCACGCATATACATACATTTATACCCTTCTCAATAAATTGTTAACCCAAAAACTCGAACTTTTGATCAACTCAAGAGTTGTGCTTAAAATTCAAAATAGTTTCTTAGTTTGAGATTTCTAAATAGAGAATATGGCACAACTTCAGATATGCTTATTTACACGTACGATTCGTAGGTTAAAGCATTGCTGAGCCGGATCATATACTACTTATAACTAAGGAATAGTTGTCGAGAGGAGTTTGGCGAACATCTACACCTAATGTCATGACATGGACGTCATCTTAAATACATGTCTTTGATCCAAAGTGCTCTTAACTTGCTACTTGTTTCAAGGTTCTTTAAGTGTGGTCTAAAATACAGAGTAAATTTGAATTTAAATAAATCGTCTCACGGCTCAACTCGGCTGAGTACTTACCACTTTGGTTTACGGGAGATTGAAACTATTATACGGAAATTTTTAGGAATTGACAATACTCGTATTTTTTTTTTATTTTTTTATTATTTTTTTTTTTTTTTGTGGATTCAATCCACGAAAGCAATTGGTTTGATCAGATACCCAAAAACAAAAGTATATTTAGTTCGTTTGGAAAAATATTGCTACAATAGCAGTTCCGGCAATAATAATTAGCCAAGATCTCGTACTTTAAAAGTAGTTAAGATTCCGCTGTTTTTGTTTTTCTTTTTCTTTCTAGTAAAACTTTTTATCTTTATCTTAAGATATTCTCCAAGAATCATGCCTTTATTCTACGAGGTCTTGTGAATGGAACTACTCCTAAACCAGACTATTTTCCATCGAAGATATCAAATAATAATTGGAGAGTACAGTATCTAGGGAGAGTGAGATAAGATCTCCCATTTAAGCATTTACAGGTACAGTTTTACTGGCTTGACAACCTGAGAAGAGCGTTGTCATGCAGCAGAATCATTTTTTTGAGCCTTTTCTGGTATTGATAACACTTTTGGAGCAGTTTTTCCTCAATCGCATTAATTGAAGTCGGTACCGTTACCCATTTATCGCTTCGTTTTGTTTCAACCGCTCATAAAAATTAACACCGGTCTGGTCCCACCAAAGCATAACTTTCGCAGCATAAATATTCGGCCGAGGCGACGACATTGAAGCATAATCGAGCAGTCCCAAATGCTCTTCTTGAGTTTTATACGGACCTTCATAAAGTAACGTCTCCAATTCAACGTTCCTTTGAAGATGTTTGGCCTTTATTCTTGCGGACGATCGTTAGTATCGAAATCGCCGCCTTTGAAACGACGAAACCAAACATGTCATGTTGTTTCTCTTTCAGCAGCACCTCCGCAAACTTTTTAGAGTTCCCGATGTGCTTCAGCCGATGATTCCTTGGACTGAAAGAAGAATACCACGCTTCCCGTAACTAAAAGTACATGACAAATAAATAAAGTCACTAATGTTGAAAACGCAGTTCCTTTTTCAAATTCATAAGTTAAGTTTTTCACGTTTTTGATATATCAAAATCGATCACCATTAACTGCTGGACCCTATCAAATTGACAAACAGAGGGTTGCGTATTTGAATCTCTAATTTTTTAGAATGGCTGAAGTGAATATTTTCCACATTAAAGCGATATTTTTCAAAAGGAGTAAAAAACTGTGAGACAATGAACATTAAAATTAAAAAATAGGTATAAAGGTCGAACGTATATTTTCAAATTTTAATAGATCATGGCAAAACCCGCTCTCGCAAGCATCATCAACTCTTTCAAGCTAATGGATCGCTTTTAATCAAGCTTTATGTGACTAAGAAAAGATAACTGAATCATCCCAAAAACATATCGAACAGAAAACTCGCTAAAAGAAACTACGTGATCAAAAACCTTTCCTCAAATACCGGTTAAGAGAATATCTTTTCCTGGGTATAATATTATATATCATGGTAGGCTTGTTGAGAACATATCTCTGAGGAACATTTGCGATTGCGATGATGCACATGTTCCAGGAATACACAACAGAGAAGTTAGAGATAAACTAAGAGATAGTTGGAGAGCAGCAGAGAAAAATCTAGTTAGAAAATATTTACGTTGAACGCAATACAAAGATAACTAGATAGAGAGAAAGATACACAGATATAAATGTATACGAGTATGTAGACAAAGTGAAATATACACATATAAAGGCGGAGATTGATACTGTTATAATGAGTTAGAAATAGAAAAGGGTAAAAAAAATCGTAGGAGAAGAGGAGTGATGGATTTCGTTAGAAAACAACTATTTAATATTCTGTGACCAGGACCGAATGGACAAAGTGATTATGGGAGAAAAAGTGATAGAAATATATTGAGATACAGATGGTGAAAGTTTCAAGATAACTTACAAATGCCTCAATATCATAACAGAAAACCGATGATTTAATATTTTGTGATCAGAAAACAAATTGCAAATTCGACACAACTTCAGACTGTTCCCAAAGCAGTAATAATAATTTTAAATGTTACAGAAAAATAGTGATATAAAAAAAATAAAATAAACTTAAAAAATTTCATTTCTTGTTTTTAAATACACAGGCATCACAGCAGAAGTGTGCTTTTCCCGAACTCCATTCATTGGCTCCGCCTAGGCACCTTTACGATTTTCCGCGCAATTTACGCCCTTTGCCAATAAAAATTAGAAATTTTAAAGGTAAATAGCGAAATTTCCACAAATTTTTACGCGTTCGCAACGAGAGAAAGTGACGAGCCGTCACAGACCGCCCGGAAGCGCACTCGGTAAGCATGGCGAAATTCACTACTCGTCCTCATACCTTCGTGCAACTAAACATGTGTGGCATATGTCCGCGCCTCGGCAACTCTGGTCCACTTAGGCAATGCGGCGCGGTGCAACGCGGCATTTAATTTTTACGAGCGATCGTAAATTTGTTTCGCAATGATCGTAAAATAATTTGTGCGTACGCATTCGCCAAATGCGAAACGCGAGCGCTGCTGTCAAATCGGCGATCGCCAAGTGGTGTGACGCCTGCACTTGCGAGTGCGTGAGCAATTGCGCGAACGCGTTGACTGGAATTTGCTTTCGTTTTTTACCGTTACTCTAAGTATTATTCTTCGCAATTTCCGTAAGTGCGTAAGCAAATAAGCAGACGCACTAAAGCACTTAACGGTTTTTAGTGAATTTCGATACTTTTATTTTGGCATGTGATGCAACAGTGTTGCCAACGCCACACACACACACACACACACCCACACACGAGAGATTTCATTTAAAATTGCATAAATTCAATATCTTTGCGAATTCGGCGAAGTTGCATAAATTTCCTTTCCGCCGAAAATGTTGCAATGCTCAGCGCATTCTCGCCTAATTCATTGGCGCATTTCATAATTCGGCCACCAGCGAAAAGTCACGTAGTGTCCATAACAAACATAAATGCTTGAGTGCGTGTGCGTGTGTGTCTTTGGGGATTTATAAAGTATGGAATTGTTTCGTGGCAAAATCATTTGCACTTTTATGTGTTTATATTTGCGCCATCAAGTCTACCGCGTCCGCCAATTCGGCTCAGGAGTGCAGCACTTCGCTTGCGTCCACCGAAAGACACACATTGAGATGCGTCTACACACACACACACACTCAGTCACGCATTTATTTTCTCGAATGATATTTGCATTGTGCTGCTTTGGGCTCGGTCTCTATTGTCAGCGCTGTCAACCGCCTAAAGTCGTAAATTCTTGCGTACTCCCTGGACCGAACCCCCGCTCAAGCATTGATTGACAATAATCGTTCATCGATCAATCAATCAGTCATCAATCGTTCCGCCTTCAGTCAACTTTCCTTTTGTTTAATTAGACACTAAATCTGAATGCACCACGTACTTACGAGAATAAACAATGTGAGATGAACTCCGAGTAAGCGTCGCAGAGGCGCTGGGGTAGCCAGATGTCGACAGTTTGTTTATATTGCCGTTGATATTCGTTTCGGTCCAACACGGAAATTACAAGCAAATATATTCATATGTGATTTGGAATATATTCAAAAATTGCTAGTGGAATGGCAAAGAAAGTCTACAACTCTTCAGCTTCATATCAGAATCGTGGGAACCCAGTAAAGATTGTAGAAAAAGGCAGCAATTTAGGAATTTTAGTGGCTGTACTTTTAACCCAAGCTTTTATGTACATGGTCCTAGGTTTACATGGAACGAAAATATTATTTGATGCTTCTCTTAAGAGGAGAATATTATCGTAAAGCAGGGATTTTGGAAATATCTGCAACTAATTTCGGCGCGTTGAAGCTATATCTGGTAGAAATAACATGTACTGGCATAATCAGATGGATATAAGGGCTGCTATATATATTTCTGACCTAATAATGAAAATAGGAATATTTATCAATGACAATGGTTTTATTGTTTTTCAAAATATTCTCCATCAAGATTTATGTATACACTTTTTCATGCGCTAAAACCCAAATTTTTCGAAACACTTTTTCCACTCCGATTGAGACACCTCCAAAACATGGTTTTTGAATGCTTCAACATCATCTTCTGGCGACGAAAATCGTTGACCACGCATTATTTTCTTGATGTGTGGGAATAAAAAGAAGTCATTGGGTGCCAAGGCAGGGCTGTACAGCGGACGACCTATCAATTTGACGTTTTGGCCGATGAAAAAAGCGCGGGTTTGAGCCGATGTGTGAGAGCTCGCATTGACGTGGTGCACAATGATTCGTCTTCTCTTGTTCGTTTTTCGAATTTCTCCGAAGACTTCAGGCAAACAAATGGTATTGTACCACTCAAAATTGACCGTCCTACGTTGCTCAAGCGGAACAGTCGCCACATGACCAGTTTTCCCGAAGAAACAGACGACCACTTGCTTCGAAGTGCTTCTTCCACGAACAACTTTCGTTGGATTTGGCTCGTCTTGGAAAACCCACACGGTCGATTGCTGTTTTGTTTCGGGCTCATACGCATAGATCCATGATTCGTCACCTGTGACGATCTTATAAACGTCTTTTGAAGCACCGCGATCGTTTTTTTTTAGCATTTCTTTACACAAATCCACACGACCCTTTTTTTTGAGCGATTGTCAAATTGTGCCGGCTTCAACGAGAATAAACCTTTTTTACGGCCAGGTGTTCATGCAATATCGATTGTATGCTGGTGGAGAAATGCATAGGCATGCCTCTATCTGAAGGTATGTTACATGACGGTCTTGCATTATCAGTTCACGTACGGCATCGATGTTTTCTGGCACAACGGCTGTTTTTGGACGACCTTCACGGATTCATCTTTGAGCGAGCATCGGCCACGATTTAATTCGTTGTAACAGTTTTTCACAGTGCTATAAGATGGTGCTTCATAGCCATACAAAGATTTTAGTTCATCAATGCACTCTTGTCTAGATAATCCACGTCGAAAGTTGTGAAAAGTGATCGCACGAAAATGTTCACGAGTTAATTCCATTTTTTGGTCGAGATGAATTTTTTAATTCCCTCTAAATAAAACAATTTTCGATTAAATGACAAAACGTTCTGAGTGATGTTATGCTAAAAATGTCAAACTTTCCAATAGAAATGTCAGATTGCACTAAGTGTTGCCTAGGCCAAAAATATACATAGCAGTGCATATGTATGTTAGATGGAGATAAGAATACTCAAATGAAAACTCTCATATATGGATTTTTTAGGAGCTATTAGAAGGTAAGAACCGATTTCGTTCCAAATTAGTTGTGTTACTGTGTTTTATAAAATCTGCCAAATTTTGGAAATGAGAGCTCTTCACGGTCTTACCAAATACTTTTGATGATACTATCGCGAAAACTCCAAAGTCTCTTGGGGTATATACTAGGAGGTACAAGGTCCCAAACGTGCCTCTCCCCTTTTTCGAAAGATTCACGTCTTCAACCTGTTGATAAGCTGACATACCTAGAAGGCTTTCAAAGAGACCAAATATTGAGAGGAGAGTAAAGCAGACAACGACTTATGTTACTGTAGAAGCAGAAGGTGTGGCCTCTCACCAAAGTCTCTGTTTTGGCTCTAAGAAACCGAAGTTAAGCTAATAATATATGGTATATTCATATTGTGGATGGCTCTCGAAAAGTCTACACTTGCTAAGAAGCTTGAATGTGTTCAAAGAGCTCCCTTCATTGGCATCTTCGGTACACTACGAGACATACCACGAGAAATAGCACTTAATGCCATTTTAAATATAATACCCGTGGACATTGCCTAAGGTTCAGGGAAGCCTACTATATGAAGTGGGCCGAAAAAGGACATGCCGTAATGCTATCTTCCTTCAACTGTAATCCTGAGGTCTGTCTATCTTAGATTTAGGCTACCGGACCTCTGCTACGAAGACCAGTCCCTTTCAGTGAGTTGTGCGTTCACTCCAACAGCAGGGCGGTAACTTTAACGCTTAGTTCGCTAACTATGCGTTCAAAGCTAGTCAAGGACTGTGTATCCTCTTGAAATATTATCAGTCTACGTCGTTGTCAGACTCGCTTAGGTGCCTGGTCATAACGGTATCGCTGTCATCTGCAAAACCGAAGAGCTAGCTAGAGGAGGCCTCGCTAACATCAGAGTTGGATCTCAATTTGAGTCAAACGTCTAGTAGCTGTTGATTGATGACCTATTGACCTAGATAAGAACGCTGAACTACTTGCCTTTAGCAAAATTCATCTTACCGCAATCGTAGGGGTTTTTACTTGACATTGACCAATAGACATTCATGCGGTATAGCTAAAAATTTTGACGGACGAAAGTTGTCAAAGTTGTTTGAAGGAGGGGGAAACATTCGGTAGTCTTACCTTCGGGTAACCTGGAGACATATCAGAAGCTAAAGGTAGGTTTCGAGAGTCTCATAACCAATTATTTGAAGTTTTAAACACTATAAGAGTCCTTCATTCTAATCTGTCCAAGTGAGATCCCTGTAGGACCGACTTCTGAACCGAACCTAACAGATGACCCTATTTCACCAATTATTTTTCATTAAACCAGTTTTGGAATTTGAGTGAAAATCTGTAAACTAATATTCTTTAGAAAAGTTTCTGCCATCCCTGAGGCTCTGATCAAACCACATATACTATTCATATCCAAGGAAATAAATCGCTTTTAGGTTAAATTAATTTCATCAGTAAAGATTTCCGTAATATGAAGCGATTTATATGTCCTATAAGAAAATAACACAACTATTTGCCTTAATCTTCACACCGTTGCTCTGTTTAATTTCTATAGAGACTGCCATTAGGATCTTCGCCGATATGGCCACACTGCCTAGTTTGCTCTGTGGCAGTGTGGCGCCTAATTCTTGTAGAATTCAAAAGTGTTTTGTGCCAGAATAAATGCGAACGATGCGCGACGACATGTTGTCTGCATAATTGCGGCGACGGCCTCAGCGCTGTAAGGCTAATTAATTTAGTTTAGACTAGAAGTAAAATTTTGCTTTATTTTCCCGAACTCTTTCGCGACGTGAGTGCGCACTGAGGTGAGCAAACTCTGCGGCCGCAACCTTTGTTGCGAAGTCGTGCTGGCGTCAACCTGATTTCTTCGAGTATCACCTACTCGGATATGTGTGTGTATATATGTGTGTATATGTGTGTGTATATGTATATATAGTGTGTGTCTGACTTTTGAGTGCACATATCGCCCATTTTCTTGGTCAAATGATCGAACAGCAGTGACAAGTGCAACAATGTATTCGAAACCGTGTCTGAATTAGCAGTCAGCACAACAACAACAAGCGCTCATATCAGCATAGTTGAAGAAATAACGGCAATTTGACCGCAGTGGCACGTTAAAGATTTTTCACATTCGAAAAATTAGCGAAACTATGCAACGTCAGAAGGCGCAACCGTCAATAGCGTGCCACATGCAGCGGCAGTGGAAGGTGAATGGGTGGGGCGAGCGCTGCTGACAGGTAGACGCGCTGTGCAAGCGCCAGCAAATAAAAGTGCCACCGACTTGTCTCAGCCGAATGCATTATTGCACCTCAACGACAGGCATTTCCTCAATTGCCGCTAACGGTGCGCCGCTTAGTTGGCCGAAATGCGGCAATGCCAAGCGAGCGCCGGACTGACAGCCAGCCAGGCAGCCCAAATAGCGCGCGAAAACCGCCAACCGTCGTGGAGCTAAGGTGTGCGCGCCATCAGAAGCGTTGCGTTGCCTCCTGTCGACGCGGTGAGTGGCGGCTTGTATGCGCGGCCCGAAGGTAGCGCTTGCCAAGATGTCAAGTGTTAGTGTATTTTCAGCCGTCACAGTGCTGATGGATGCTCAAACGCAATAGCTGCCCTGTCTAGCGCTGATTTCGAGTGCATCGCAGGCGCCTGCTTGGCGTCACATTGGCTTTTCGCTGCCCATTTCGGTGTTCAGCGTTTATTTCAGCCGCACAGCAGTTCCCTTAGCGAAGCGCAGACAATTATAATTTCTACAGCGACTCTCTATGCCAATTTACGCCCATCTGCACATCAGGTGCGCACACACATACACACAGAGATGTGTCGAAATGCTCAGCTATGCATTCTACTTGGTCTACTAAAATGTTCGTATATATTTTTATATTTATTGCTTTGTGCACCTTTTCTTTGAATTTTATGCAAATTTAACGCACAAATCTTTACTCGGAATTTCCCGAAACACAGCGCCACGCTAATTTCAAGTGATGCACATTTCCTTCGCTAAGCGCAATCATTTAGAAATATTAATTCTGAAAATGTAAACTAAACTGCACTCACCAAATTTTAGGCACAGTGTGTGAGCGCCAATGAAACTTTAGTCAAAAACATATTTTGTTATAGCATATTACATACTAAAATTTTAAGGTTAGAATCGAAAAAGGCGTTAGACAACGAAATAAGTTTGATTGGCATACACAGGTATTTTGGTATCTTTTGAGGATTGATTGAATGAAGAACAAATGAGTCTGGCCTGCATAAATAGAAGTGTAACTTGGAACTTTTCAGCAATTTCTCTTACTTTTGAATCAATTCAAGCCATTCTTTTGCATTTTATGAAGCCCTTTTTTGCTTTGCTATTTATATGACATCTAGAGTGTATGACAAATATCGTGTCTGGTTTTCGAATATCCTGTTACTATTCCCAGAAGTCAGAATTGTTAGTTATATTTTACTTTTTCCTATCGCTTCTTAAACGAATTGTGTGAAACTTTACATATTATTCAAAATCAAAGTTACATCGATTAACTTCGGCTTATAAGAGGACGTCGCGGTATGGAAAACCGAGTATGGAAAACCTAGGAGGTAGATCTTTCTTTTGAATATTGTTTCTATATTATAATCTTAAGAAATATGCGAAATAATTAAGAATTTTGCCATATATGGATGTCAAGCAGAAATGAGAAGTGAACTTCTTGCGCAGAACCATCTATTAATTCAGTCAAAGCTTTAAAACTTTTTCTAAGGAAGACGAATACTTCGCAGTTCAGAACTTCAGTTCCGAAGAGAGAGATCTTCTTCTTTTTTAATCCATAATTTTAGTATGCTCTGGGCGTCAGTTACTAGATAACCTCTGAGGGTTTTACAGAAGTATGCTCCGGTCATGAAACCTTCTGTTAGTCGCCGCATCTTTTCGTAGAATTTTCGAGCATTATCCCTGTCAGCCAGTTTGTAAAGCTCTTAATACTCACGCATTTTGGCCTCTCTCTTTTTTGTCTGCAAATGAATCTCGCTTCTCTCCTACACTCTCGGTATCTATCCCATCCTGCACGTGTTGTGGTCGATCATAACGCTGCGAGGTACCAGTCTGTTTTCTCTCCGCTGCGACACGGCACTCCTCATCATACCAGCTGTTCTTTTGCATTTTCCGAAAACCAGTGGTTTCGGTTACAGCTGTACGTAAGGAGTTTGAAATGCCGTCCCAGAGTTGCCTTTTATCGAGTTGCCGGTGAGTACTCTCAAAGAGAAGAAGTGCGAGTCGAGTAGAAAATCGTTCGGCTGTCTGTTGTGATGGTAGCTTCTCGACGTCGAACCTTCCTTGTGATTGCAAACATGCGATTTTTGCTGCACAGAGGCGAGTGCATATCTTGACTGCAACAAAATAGGCGTCCGAGTAAATGTTACAACCAAGAGAACGTAACCCACACTGGAGACTTGTCTTGCGTCTATCTCAACATGATCGATCGATTAGTAGCTTTTCGATTCAAAGACAGCCAGGTAGTATGATGAATTTTCCCACGCTGGAATCTAATACCACAGATAACCATTTTTCGAAGACCAGTGAAGTCGATCAGACTCAATCCATTTGAGTATATTTTCTCATGGAGGCTGAATTTAACAACCATTGTGCCAAAGTTAATGGAAACGCTGTCGTTAAAGTCGCCAAGCGCGATTTTGACAACGTGGCGGGGCAGTTCTCATAGGTGCGCTTCAATATATTGAAAAACTTCTTTTTGATGCAAATTGTGGCTAGTCGTTCATCCACCCGGGTGAATATCAGTATTTGGCGACGGAGTCTCTTTCCCACCACGAATCCCACACCGAACTTGCGCTCCACGCAGTAAATGCCAAAAGCACCTACTCACCTCAATCCTTGTCCCGTCTATCGCATTTCTTGGACGGCGGTATTGTCAGCCTTTACTCTAACGAGGTTTTTCCAATTATTTGACTGGGTTTACATTGGTCGACATCAAGAGGGGATGTCTTAATCAAGGCTGTTTTCTTCTTTTCATTATTAAGATTTTTTGGCGGTTCCCAAACCCAGCGCACAACATTTAGGAGGAATGATTCGCCTTTAAACGGATGTTCTTTGGTATTCCAATGGACACTTGGTCTAAGACCGGAAGTCGTGAGGAGCTTGAGTAAGTGAATGGCGCTCAGAGAACTTTCCGCACTTGCGCGAACTTATGTACATGGCTCTATCCTCTAAAATGAAATTTAGTCAAGTTTTTATTCGGCTACAAGTGGTACTATAGGGTTTTGAAGAATATTTGGGGAATTTGAAGGAACAAGAAGTCGGATTGGCAGTTATCAAATATTTAAAGGAGGCGATACCTAAGGCTAAAAGTATCCCTAAAGGGTTAAAAAATCAACAACAACTTAATTTCTTTAATATTTTCGAACTCTTAGCCGATTTTCGAAATATTCCTGATTTTTGCAATTGCGGCACAAATTTTGCTTTGTTATTCGCCCACTGTAAGCAAAGTGTGGCAACGTTAACATTACGAAGTGCTGAAAGCTGGAACTACTGACCCCACACAATGCGTTCAATGTTTATATTTTCATACACGATAACAAAAACAACAACAAGCCACATATTTAAAAATAAAAAAGTAAAAAACAAAAACAAATATTTGGGTATTAAAATAATTCGGTAATACAAAAACATACATACAAACATTTAAAATTGAATTCTGGAAATTTGCGTGAGATTTATGAACTCAAACACACTAAAACGATTTTTTTCGAATGCTTTAAATATTTACGAAAACATAAAACACATTTCTCAAATTTAAAATGTTGGTTTCCGAGAAGAAAGACGGAACGGGAATTTCTGAGCTAATAATTTTATAAAATATAGAAATTTAGAATGCTTTTTAGCTAGAGAAGAGTCACATTTTTACTTCATAAATCAGATTTCAATGCAAAATTTCAGGCACATTTTTTCCACGAAGTCACTCAAATAAGCTTAATAAAGTTGCATAATTCATTGCAAATAAAAAAAAAACCAAATCGACAAAAATGCCTTCAGAGCGCTTGCAGCTACGGCGATAAGCGCATAAGGTAGCATATTCTTAATGGTCAATAAATATGAATTTTTCATGGCGCAGCAACCCGAATCAACACCGAGCACTTACACATGCCGTTACATGAAAATTAGGTGGCAAACGACACTCAACACGCCTTGAGTAGCAATTCTCCAAGGTGGCATATGCGGCGCTCAAACCACAATCAAACAACTTTGCGAGTTGAAATCGAAGCTTCGACCAACACACGTTCGCCATTCAGCACGCGTATCGATAATGTTGTTGCTGACGCCGATATTGTTGTTGTTGTACTTGTCCATTAACGCACTGATACCACGCACCGGTGCGCTTCGCATCTTGCAGCCTGGCTTTTTTTATAACGAGCTCCCAAGAGTAAAATATAATCGTAAAGCAAAAGTAACGTAACATACTTACAGGCGCAGAGCACACTTTAGCATACTTAAGCGCTGCTATGCATACATATGGAAGAATATATGTGTAACTGATAAGTATTTGCTTACGTGCTGCTTCCTACGCAATCGTTATCCTGCCGCAGTGGTCGAACATATTAAAAGCACATTATGTTGCGGCAAATCACTGAGCAGGCCATACGATGACTACAGATTGCGAACGTGTTTCACGGCTGTTCGATATTCGATATCTACCTACATTCCTTTCCTTTTTTTGATTTTCGATGCAGTGCCTTATTTCGTTATAATGAGCTTGTGGTTGGAAAATATTTATTTACTGCGTCTTTGTGATTGAGTATCAAATATTTTACTCTTATTTTGAAAATCTCGACGCAGCGAGAATATTCGCTTCTAAATCTAGCTTAATTTTGTTCTTAAAAACTGGTTTTCACCTTTCTGCAGAACAGTAGCTCCTTTTCAAAAATATATAGTATACAGTTAGCAGCATTTTCAGAGCTTTATGAAATCAGACAATCATAGCTTCGGGCTCCATGCCCTGTCGTTCAAACCTTTCGAGGGCTACCGCTTATAGTTAAGAGGTAAATTCCGTGTTTGTTTCACCTAATACTCCTAGGTCGATTTCTTTCTCTTTTTGATCCCAGTAAATGTTATTTGTATAATCTTGTAGTACCCCCAGAGGTGATCTAGTGACTGATGCTGAGAGCATAGTAAAATTTTGGAAGGAACATTTCTCCAACCTACTGAATGACATCGAGAGCATAGCACCAGGAGATAGTGAACCTTAATCCTTAATCAATGACGATGGCGCGGACGGATCCATTGCCAGATCATGAAGAAGTTCGAATAGCAAGTAGCCGTCAGAAGAACAACAAAGAGACCTGAGCCGATGGATTGCCGGCCGACCTTTTCAAACACGACGGCGAAGACCCGATAATGAGCCTGCATCAGATTCTTTGTAGAATACGGTCAGACGAAACCATGCCCAACGACTGGATTTTAAGTATGCTCTACCCAAACCCCAAAAGGATGACCACACACTCTGCGCCAACTAACGTGAGATAAGCCATCGAGCGTATTGTGTGAAAGATTAAGGCCCACCGTCAACAAACTGACTGGACCTTATCAGTGTGTCTTTAGACCTGGAATATCAACAACTGACCAGATATTCACCATGCACCAAATCTTGGAAAAGACCCGTGAAAAGAGAATCGACACGCATCACCTCTTAGTCGATTTCAAAGCTACACGAAAGTAGCTGCCTTTATGCCGCGATGTCTGAATTTGGTATCCCCGCAAAGCGAATACGTCTGTGTAAACTAACTAGAGCAATATCAAAAGCTCATCGGGAGGGACCTCTCCGAGCCGTACGATACCAAACAAGATTTCAGACAAAGCGTTTTCCTATCGTACGACTTTTTCATCTACTCTTGGAAACAATAATTCAAGCTGCAGATCTGAGTAGAGAAGGGACAACCTTTTATAAGAGTGTACAGCTACTGGCGTACGTCGATGATATTGATATCATTGGTCGTTGGCCTCAAAATCCGGACCATTAGTTTTGCTTTCTCCAGAATGGAGAAGCAGCAAAGCTAATAGGTCTGGTGGTGAGCGAGGGCAAGACGAAATATCTCCAATTATCAAACAAACTGTCGTCGCACTCGCGACTTGGCTCTCACGTCACTGTTGGCAGTCATTACTTCGAAGTTGTAGCTAATTTCGTCTATCTTAGAACCAGCATGAATTCCAAGAACAACGTCAGCCTCGAAAGCTAACGCAGAATAACTCTTGCCAACACTTGCTACTTCGGACTTAGTAGGCAATTGAGAATTGAGAGAACTTTCGACCAACAAAGCCTAAACTCTATAAGTCACTCATTATTCCCGCCCTAATATAATATATTGTCCAGAGACATGGACGATGTCTATGCCAATCAAGAAGAAGAAATATTATTTATAAAATGTTTAATGGTTTTCTGGAAAATAGAGGATCGTCCGAGTCTCAAGGCGATATTTCCATTAAATGAATTTAATAACGAATGGCACGTCGGTAAGATAAGCAAAGATCACCATTTGTTTGGTATGAGAACTATCGATTTTAAATGAGAGTTAACCTATGTTGGCAGCAGTAAAAGCTGCTAGAAGAAACTGCTTTGCATAAAACCATCGAAAAAAAAACTCCTGTAAATCTGAGAATAAATTCAAAACATTTCTTCTTAGGTGATATGGAAACTACTTAAACCTAACTAGTAGAATATCCCATCTATACGATGACAGAGTAAACGACGCAAATTGCCCAGCTTTAATATTCACCTAAGAATTTGGCTACTCAGAAAAAGAATTTCATAAAATTTCGCCAATCAACAAAATATTGACTAACTGCAGACGATTATTTATGCGTTCCAATTAATGGAAGGCCCACTTCCGACATGCTGGCAGACAGTGGCGCCAAAATCGCCGGTCTCCCAATTACTGCGCTACATCAACAGCCCGGCGGACAAGGCAGGGCAAGAAATTCGCTTATGGCTAAATTTCTCATTACCCCTCCCGCACACACACACACACACACACACGGTGTTTATAAGCATGTGCATGTGTGGACATGTGCCGACTGCCAAGAAACGCCGGTGCTGGGCCTTCAGATTAGCTAAATTACGACAGACGGACATTCATTTGTGTACTACGAGCAAATAACGGCAAATAAAGAAGACTCACAGATTACCTCAGTTGCCAGCATTCAGAAATTGTGCGCGGCTGCTTACACAAGCGTCTTCGAGCGTGCATATGATATGTGTGTAGGTATGTGTGCGTTGGTATGTAAATTCACATCTGTCGCTTGACATTCGGACGACACGGCGGATTCGCTTAGAAATATCCGCGAAATTACGAAAATAATTGAAAACTATTAATTTAATTGAACACATGCGCCATTTCGGCGGAATTAACCGATCTGTACATGAGCACAACACACTCATGCAAACATACATATATATAGTTACATAACAGCACATACTTTGCGAAATCGCTTAAACAGCTAAGTCAGATGCTGTTTTTGCTGTTGTTTTTGCATTGCCGCGATTGGCGATTGCTGCCGCACCAAAGGCGAGCGCTCTGTCACCTATGAGTTTCGCGTGGCTTTGCTGCCAAAGAGACAGCAATTAATTTTAACTATGCCACATGTGCCACAAACCATCCGCCCTCCTCGCTATCATCGCGCCCACAAATCGCAATATATCGCCATCAAATCGCCGAATTGCCCAATATTCTTTGTGTCCGTTCGAAGAATGAATGAATTTCTTCTGACGCGAAATGCCCGAAAGCGCGCGGTAACGGTTGTTCACGATCTGACTTAATTGTGCTTAAGTAGTTGTAAAGTACAAATGAATTACAATTTATTTTATTGTAATACTATAATTATGTATGAATTTTCGTTTTCATTGCTGTCAACTCTTTTATTATTCGCGAAATTCTGGTTGAAGAAAGACATTTTCTTTAAAACATCTTATGTGAAATCTGCTTAGGACTTACCCATATTGATCCTCTGAAGAAGATATGTCTTATTTGAATAATTTCAAGGTCATAAAAATACGCATAAATTTCTTAAGCTGCATAAGGATCATACTTTAGATAAATTACCTCTTTCGCGGTCTCTTTCTCATCAATATTTCATAACATACGAGGTGTGTTCAAAAAGTATCTCGAATTTTGTGTTTTTTCAAAAATTATTTATTTATTCATGAATATCTATTTTGTCCACTTCAAAGTAATCTCCATGAGATATTATACACTTGTGCCAACGGTTTTTCCAATCTTCGAAGCACTTCAAAAAATCATTTTTTTTATTTTCTTCAGCTCCTCCTTCGATGTGTGTGAGCAGGGGCGTAATCGTGGTGCAAAAGCCAATTATTGTTCTTCCACAAATCCTTGCAGGTAGTATTCCTTATTGACCGTTCTTCCCTGTGGCAAGAACTCATGATACAACACGCCCCTGCAATCGAAGAAAACTGTCAGTTACCATTCGCGATACTTTTTGAACACACTTCGTAAATCATTGCTTAGTTTACTCATAGCAAATGTTGTCAGTTTTTATAACTTCGTTTCCTACTACAAAAACGTTGCACCACGACCTAATATACCTACATATATTTTTTTTACGGACAGATCCTAATTTTTAAAATCTTCCGCAAGAAGGTAGGGTGGGATCACGTCTGGACTCTCTTCCGAATTATTATCCATTTGAAAGACTAAGGTTGGTTAGTGATGCCCTAAAAGGTGTTTAGTCGATATGTGAAAATTTGATCTCAGTCGCCAACATTGTCCAACTTAATCCAGGAAAATGAATTATTCACCAATATTGATTACCACCGAAGCCGGAACTGTAAAAATGTGGTATTGCATAAGCGAAATTAAGGAGAAAGTAAATCTCCTGAATAATTTAATAAAAAATCCAACTTAATCCGTTTTCGAGCTCAGATATCAAAGGTATTTAAATATAACCCTATAATATGTTGACCCAGAACGTTCCTTTGGTCAACACATAACCGAGAACTGGGTTGATTTTTCAAAAGTCCCCTTCGTTGAATTCATGATACGATGAAATTTAGTTTTAGGGTCCTTTAAAACCACAATTTGGTGGTCGAGTTTTAGGATCCTTTAGAACCACAATTGGGTGGTCGAGAAGTCGTCAATACTGTAAAATATGAAATAAGTGGCAAAAGATGGAAAGGTGGCAGAAAAGTCAGCACTACGGTCTGATTACCCTAGATGTCAAGAACTCGTTCAAAACGGCAAAATGGGCAGATATAATCAAAGCCATGGATGAAATACGCGCTCCTGAATACCTCATAAATATTATAATGAGTTATCTTAAAAACAGAAGTTTGATTTTTGATGCGGACGAAGGCAGGAAGAGCTACTCTATCTCGAGTGAAGTACCCCAAGGCTCAGTATTAGGCCCAATGTAATGGAACCTCATATTTGAAGGGATGTTAAGAAGGCAGCAACCAACAGAGATGAAACTCATAGCATATGTGAACGGTAGTGATGGTTCTCATAAGCACCAGGAATGTGGAAAAACGAATAAATCTCACCATAGGGGAGTGCGAGATTACTTCAAAGCCGCAGCTGAAATATCTCGGAGTAATATTGGTTTCCAAATGAAAATCTTGGGAACTCCTGGCGTATACTAACGGTAAAACAAACAAAATGTCTAACGATCTATCCGGAATGGCAGCCAATAAAGGCTGTGTGTGTTCCAGCCGGCGTTTTTTTAATAGCAAAATCAATGAGTTCCGTAATATTGTACGAGTACGGATACAAGCACTGGATATAAAAACATATACAAAACAAATAAACGCTGTTCGTGGGCGAGTAATAAGTGCTTCCCGGACCATATCAACCGACGCTACTAAAATATTAGCCAGTTTGGCGCCCATTGACACCCAGCCACATGAACTCGAACGATTATATCAGCTTTCAGTGCCTAAAACAGTATCGGCAGAAACAGAAGAACAAGAGCATTAAAATGTTTCAGCAGCGGTGTAATTTCTCATCCAAAGAGCGCTGGACCGACCGATTTATAATAAACATCCACTCGTGGATAGAAAGACGCCATGGGAACCTTGATCAGTCCGCACAAGAGAGGTGACTTAAATGTTCTGTCCCTCCCACCAAGTAATACTTAACAGGTGGTTCTGTGGAAGAGTCTTGGTTTGGGAGTAAGTTAGGTTTAGTGGATTAAAATTTCGCACCACGGCTTTCGATACAATCCCCTACTATGAAAAAAGCGGGCCACTTTTTGAAAATTTCCCCCACAGATGCAATTTGCTACTGTTCTGTGCCAAAATAAAGTTCTATATCTTAATTTAGTTTATAATTTTGGTACTTTATACGTTTTCAGCTAATGGCACTTTTTGGGCGTGGCAGGGGTCCTATACAATGACTTCGTACTTTTTTTGCCAAGGACTCCTCGTTTTAAATGGTTGTGCACCGCATATACCTATGTTACATAATTAAACGGAAATTCTTAGCTTACAACAATTCTTTCTCATGATCGAGATCCTCCATCTTCAGTGATTTAAACATAGCTAGAGCAGAAGCAGAATACTTTCAATGCCTTCTCCCTCTGGAAAGAGCTACAAACAGTCTTGTGACATCACCTCACTTTGCATATACCGTGAGAAACTTCCAAGAAGACAACGTTGAAGCTGCATTAACAAAACACGTAGTTTTACTGCCTTCAAACAAGTGCAGTTCGCGTGCTTTCCCACATTAAGCGCGGAGAGTCTGTGACTTGGGAATACCAGAAGCTATTAATTGTACATTCAAGTATTAATTTAATCAAATATTAAATCAACAACTGCATTTGCAGCAGCAACAGTTTCGGTTGAGGGGCAACAACAACAGCGGTGTATGTGGTGAGCGAACGCCGGCCTGCCGATACTCCTGGGCATTGGGTGGCAAGGTGACTTGCTGAGTCACATGATGCTGCAAATAAACGCTTTTCCACACCCGAAAGTGTTAGTGGGAAAAACGAGCGAATGCGCTTCGGCGACAGGAGTGGCACGAACAGTTTGCACGCGGCGCCCGTTGAGAGCGTGTAATTAAGGCAGGTTAGCAGTTGTTGTTGTTGCGAGCGGAGTGTTCAAGTGATTGTTGTAATTACGGCGCTTGTAAACGATGAAGGATGGACCACGTGCGCTGAAAACGATTTCAGCAGTGAGCGGAGAGATCGCGCAGCGACGTTTCTAATCATTTTACCGCTGCAACTGACAACCCTTGGCGGCAACAACAACAACTACAACCACCACGTAAATGATAGTCGTAATGAAGTATAAAAATAAATGGGTAAAAAAACGAATTATTTATGAACGCGTGAGTGTGTGTGTGTGTGCGCGCACTCGAGAGTCATCAATGCTAAGTGGTGTTCTCTATTGCCGCGCTGTTGTTGTTCCCAAAATGAATTTCTAATGTCCCTGCAATTGCATTTGTGTGTGTCTGTGCGTTTGCTTGAGTGTGTGTGTGTGAAATGATGTTTTGGCCGCCGGGTCTCTCGAGATGGGCGTCAACGACGTGCAACACGCCGCACGCACACAATGCAGCCTCAATTGCTGCCGCCTCTCACACTCCCCACGCACCGCGCTCTATCATTGCTAGCCACTTCAACTGCCAATGCCGTGTTGTTGTTGTTGCGTTTGTACTTTTTAAGGATATTGCTTTTCTGAAGTGTGTTGTTTGCCCATCTAAAGGATATTAATGAAATAATTTTAACCTTAAAAACGTAAACAAACTACATCAGCGCGTATGTATGTGTGTGTACTCGCATGTATGTGTATTTGTATTCGTTTAGCGAAGTAAGAATCACCCTTAAGCAAATTATGGCTTGGCATATTTAAATTATCTGGCGTAAGTAGGAAAGGCACACAAGAAACATTATTTCTCTCTCATATGTATATTTATACATACATACATATACATATACATATGTTTAAAGTACAGCAAAAATAAATCCATTGTTTTTGCATTTATGTAGCTACAATAATCCTATTTATGAAAAACATGCACCATTCTGTTTGATAACTTTTATATCAATGAATAGAATTTCTTAATGTTTCTCGATATCCTCGTCCCGTTTGTGGCAATTGTGGCATTCCATTTTCTCAAATTTCTCTTAAGTCGAATTTTTCCTCAGCAAAATTATTTTTCATAGATAGAACGTCTAGCAACCACCTTGTTCTGAGACTTTAATTTAAGGTTACTGCATAGAAACCTCACACCGAGCCCCCTCCAAAGCTTCCGTCGAGTCATTACCGATTTATGAGACGCGGCGTTGTCCTGCTACTTTCCTGTCGTCCGAAGCTGGAAACCTCTGGTTGATTGTTTTACTCAGATGGTTCAATTGCCGACAGCACAAGTCCGCATTAGGCGTTTGGCCTTAGAGGAACAGCTGTTGGTTAATAATCTCCAACAAAACACTTAGCAAACCCTTCCCAACTGACAATCTTGGCTTGGAAACCATTCACGACAGCTCTCTGTAATATAACTATGACCAATTTAACTAGACTTTGCCGTAAGCGATCCACATTAAATCACAAGTAACAAACCGCTTTAGAATTGGATTGATTTTGTTGCGCCTCAGCAGCTATACCCAGATAGAAATTCGGTCCATGAACCGAATCAGTACGAAATCACGAGATACAGATTATTAAAGCTATCTATTTAAAAAATAAAAGATTTTCTAAACATTACATATAACGGGAGGGCGTTTTAAATTTGAATTATCTATGTATATTTCGACATTGGAAACGCCAAATACCATTCGGAAAGTGACAGATATTCAGTAAAAAGTCTAAAGTTTACGAAATGGGTCGCTATTCACTAGAAGAAAACTGGGAAATATTGATAGATTGGGCAGAAGATCGTTTGACCGAGAATGGTCAATTTTACCGAAAAATCATCTTTTCGGACGAGGCTCATTTCCACCTCGATGGTTTCGTTAACAAGCAGAATTGTCACATTTGGGGCACAGAAAACCCGCACGTAATCGTCGAGAAACCAATGCACCCAACACGAATCACTGTATGGTGCGGATTTTGGTCTGGTAGAATCATCGGCCACTTTTCTTCTAAAATGAAGAAGGAACCGCCGTAACCATCAATGAGCGATATCGCGCAATGTTAACTGAATTTTTCTTCAAGCAAATTGAAGAGGAAGACTTGGACAACATTTGGTTCCAGCAGGACGGCGCTATGTGCCATACAGTAAACGCTACACTCAATCTTTTACGCCCTATCTTCGAATTTAAAGTTTTATATGACCCACCCTATATATAATACATACTGCTATGTCCAAAAAACAAGGAAAAAGTCTTTAAAATATGAACTCTTTATTTATTCCTCCAACTCAATTTCATACTCTACAATGTAATCCCCGTCCAATAAAACGTTTTTTGTCAACGCACCCTCTTCCATGTTCCAAACAGTCGGAATAGTATGTTCCCGGTGTAGTTTTCAGTACCTTAATTAGTTCGGTTTTTATCTCCTCAATCGTATTAAAATGGCGTCCCCGCTTTGGCTTTTTGAGTTTGCTGAAGTTAGTTAGAAATCGCACAGAGCCAAAACAGGCGAATGTGATTAAGGTCGAACGATATCAGTCGAGTTTTTGCAAAAGGTCGAGAAGAATCAATGCAGTATGTATGACATGGTACATTATCGTGGCACCAATCCAGACATGACGTCGAGTTTGAGACACCAAAAATCCATCAAATGGTTTGGGCTGAGCCAAATGATATTCCAACACTACCAACGAGGTCTCTAATTGTCGATAAATGATTTACAAGCGCCAAACCTTTACTTTTTTGGACGTGGCTCTCGTCGGTAGAGTTTGATGGTAGTCCAAAGCGCAATTCGTCTTTAATTCATACTTGGCCCACTTTTAACTCGTTGTACCACTTATAGACGTTTTCAAGGGGCATACTTTTATTACCAAAAAGGCCTTCCACAACACTTTTAGCGTATCTGTACAAGAATATTCGTTCTTCAAGAAAAAAATACTCGACTAAAAACATATTCCACGGAGCGCCAACTTCAGTTTGGGGAAATAGAAAAAATCACACGGAGCCAAATCTTGTGATTAAGGTGGTTGATCGATGGTCTTCACAGCGTTTTTGGCTTTAAATTCAGTCACAATCATGGCTCGATGCGATTGTGTATTATCAACGTGGAGTTGTACTTCCATAACTCCGGCCATTTTCAATGGATGTTCTCACGCAAACGTCGAGCTCTCTTGCCATCACTTAACACTTGCCTGACGCCAGTTGAAGAGGTCGAAGGTCGTCCAGAACGAGGGATGTCTTCAACGATATCTTTGAAGGCTTGTAGCACTCGCAGGCTTCCGTTTTTGATAAAACTAAATCATCTTAAGTCTGAATTTAAAGTTCTATGTCTCTATGCAACCCAAATCAACATATGGAGGTTATGTCTTAGTTCCTTACATAATCTCTGCACTTTGCAACATGTTTTTGTTTCTTTACATTGCACTTGATTTTCTTCCTAACACAATTTGCATACAATTATTTTAAAGATGATTCGCAAATATATGTACATAAGCACTCCAATAAATGTAACGGTAAATAATTTCAAGTTTCATATTCATCATGTTGCACGCGACCTTATTGACTGAGCAATTATTTACCCGCTCAAAAGCAAATCTCCAAAAAATTGCCTGCTTAATGCCTGTTTGTGCAACAACAGCTACCTACTTCAAGTAAAAACGGTAAATATTAAAACAAATTCATAAAAAATCCAACATTTATTTGCGGTGCTTCATAGAAACGTGTAGACTCAGCGGCTACATTTGTTGTTCGAAATTAAAAAATACAGTTACGAGCGCCGCAGTGACACGTTAAATTAAAATTAATTTTTCAACACGCGTCCAAAATTGTTTCCTTCATTTTTTGACAATTTTTAAGTATAAAATTTAGATTGAGAGTACCTTTCGGCGAACTTTCATAGTATTTGTGCAATGAGACGCTTGCTGGTTAACGGTAAGCAGTCAAAATGTCACATCAAATGATGCGTGCTGTTCGGCCGTCGGATGAAGATGCTGCGGCGTTCGGTAATTAATAATCACTGCCACTGTCACACCGTTATTTAGGGGTGCTTCTCGATTTCTAACCACTTAGTTTTCGACGGCGCACTCACTCGCGGCTTTTCCATCAAATTCGTTATTTATTCAAGTGTTAAACAGCATTTTTCCTACTCAAATACAACTTTTACACTTTTCCACATTAATTTGAGAGGTCGGTGTTTCAGCTTCGCGGCAGCTGAGGTTATTCTTTTTCATTCTTTTTTTGCGTGAAAATAATCTTTTTTTTCTTCATTCGCGTTGCACGAGCGCGGTCCACGGCGCTATGAAAAATGAGACACCTTCTAGCCGTTAGCTGAGAACTTTGAAACTTTTCCACTCTTTTCTAATTTTTCGATTCTTTTTTTGGTCTGCTTTCATAGCGCCTTTAAACATTTTCATACGCAATCAATCCTTGTAATTGCAACTTTTCTTGACGGCGGCGGTATTTGTTCGAAAAAATTGAAATTCCCATGAAAAACGTAGCTTCAAATGAGAAATATGCCAACAAAAAAAGCAGAAAGTACAACAACTCCATGTAAAATCTCGAAAAAAGAAGTAAACGACACGTTAAAAATCAGCAGAAGCTGGGGTGGGAGCGCCGAGTGGCCGCGGCAGCGCAACAGAACTGTCGGGGGAAAATGAGAAAGTTTAATATTACTAATCACAGTAAAGCAATTAGGTGGAAAATGATTTTTTCTTTAACTTTTTCAGCAAGTAGTTTCTTGAACAATTTCGCTACGCGGTTTTCGCAGTTTCCTTTTTCTTTCGCGCTTAAAAGGTGGCCCGCGGTGGTGCAAGTGATATCCGGCGCTACAACCCGCACTTTTTGGTGGCTGCCGTTTCTTGCCTTACTGCAGTCTTAGCGCTCTGCCTTGCACTCAAATTTATTTACTTTTAACTTCCATTTGGTTCATCTTCGCTTTGCTGGCTGCTTTTTTTTACAAATTAGTTTCAATTTGTGCAATTTAGTTTTCTCCAAAGCTTCTGCTGTTTTAGAAAAATTTTCAATTTCACTGAAGTTATTAATCAACGCACCGAAGAAGCAAATAAAGCGGAAAATGGCTTACTTTGCTTTCGCACCGCGAGCTCAGAGCTCCGAACGGGCTGCATGACTTGGTGTGGGTTTGGCTGATTTTAGCAAAGACTAACCAATACTGCTGTGTAAAATAAGTCGCTTCAAAGGTCGCTTGACTTCTGCATTGTTTGAGGTTCCAAAAATGTTAGCTGGAAAGAAATGTTAATAATTGGTTGGCACTAAGAAAGGTTCTGAAATATAATATTTAAATTGCAATATGAAACAGTTGCCATATCTTACTTAATGGAGATGTTTTGAAGACAACGATTTTCTCAGAAGGCTCCATTCACTTCACACAATCACGACGTCTCAGTCCATTGCCGAGTTCGCTGGAAATGAGCCTTCCAATAGCTACCGAACTTTCGGTTTCGAAGGGTCAAGGAAAAGTTTCATACTTTTCTTCCATAAGAAAGAATATTGGAACTTATTTTTATATATATTTTTAAAGTATTATGTGTATTTCAAGTCCGTTACAGTTATAGTATCCCATCAGGTTATCTCTCGGCAGACCAAAAAGAGTTAAAAGGTTCACTTTTATAGCATCCCTCACAAAAAACTTTACTTCAGATATACTTTTCCAGAAATAGTATATCATAAAACTCATCAACATAATGTTTCCAGTCTGAGGTTGCGAACAAAAGTCCTCAAAAGGAGGTTTTTGGCAGCCAGCAGTTCTATGGCGTAGGTTCCGATGAAATCGGCTCAAAATAATTAAGAAATTATACTCTATTACAATTACGTATCCGATAGATCACAGCAGCGGATAGTAAAGATTGATATGGCACCAGCAGCTATCTAACAGATTGCTTCGTAAAAACTATTAGTCCAAGGCAAGTATGAAACATTTCGTTTCGAAAAAGAAAATACCGACTTTTATATTTATTAAAAAAAAAATAAAAGATTAAAATAGTGCAACAAACTGCCTAATTAATATTGACATGACAAATTGACAAATTCGTGTTTTTAATTTTCAAATACACAAATTTCAACAATTTTTTAACACAAAATGCCGCTTAAGTGTTTCTGTGTAAAGAAACATAGAGGTGTAGCGCCCATTGCTCTCGTCAAATATGAGGGAGCTGACTTTCAAATATGTCTAGTACAAACCCAGTAGGAAATATATGACTTTCAGATTTCGTAATTAGAAATAATGAAAGTTCAATGGAAATACCAACATAATTCCGTATAAAACACATTATAAATGGAACTCTATGTTAGACACACCCATTATTAGAAATATACTTAAATATAACTTCGTGAACATATAGAACTTCATTTCATGGCTCAAACATTTCCTAGAGGCTGTGCTGGTGTTTATACTTTATTAAGTTGGTGTTAATTAGCGAGTGCGTGTTGGTTTAGAGACACTTGTGGGCACTTACACACATATACATTGGTAAGTATTAAGGCGCACATGAGCGTATTTGTCACAGAGCTCATTTCCATATGTTGCCACAACTATTTCACTTAGCATGAGTAGTGCTATTCTTCTTTGGATTTTCCCCATTTTTTGTAGAAGATTTTAATGATGCGCAAAAAGTTAATTTTTCATTGGTGTCTTCTTGACAGACGCCAGCGACTTTTCTTCCTTCCTCGTGCGATCTGTGTTAAGTAATGTGCTGTTATGTACAGCTGCGTGAAATTAGCGACGGAGTATCATTAGCGTAAATTAGTAATGCAACTAAGGACGTACTAGACATGTTCATATACAAACATATTGCCCGATATATATTTACATATAAGTGTGATGAGTGGACTACGTATATATATTTTATGGATTTTAACAAAGATACTTAAGTATATCATATACTAAAGTTGGTTGGAAGGGAAAATAGAACTAAAAAAAATATAATATTGTATTCATCGATAACAAGGTAAGTTACCTGAGCAGCTCCGAGCCCCTGTGCCTATTAAAGTGATGTGCCTGCTTGTCTATAAAAAGTTCCCAAGATTGGAATATCGATAACTTCCTTACATACTGAATTGGATGAAGAAATCGACACTTTTCGACAAATGCCTAGCAAGTAATCGGTAATAAAGGTATTGCCTTGTAAACAACGGACTCCATTCTTATACTCTCTGCTTCGACAAATGGTCAATAGCACAAGTTGTAAAGTCGAAGTTCACCAGACTCAAATGGCTTAATAGTTTACGGCTATAAGTATTGTTTTGGATCCTAAAATCATTATTCAAATAGAAGAAAGTAAAAGAAATTAATTTCTCTTTCCAATCCCGTAATGTTAAATAGTTTGGATCAAGTAGCTTCCGCATGTAAAATTTTAAATGCGATTTTCTCGAAACGTATCCGGATTTCCATGAACATATTAAGTTTGCCACGAAGTTTGCAGCAGGCAGAATGAAACGTCGCAAACCATATTCACTTTATATATATGTGATCAGCGTGACAAGCTGAGTCGATTTACAAGACCCGTATGTCTATCGGACTGTCGGTATACGCGAATTAATCCTTCAGTTTTTGAAATATCGAACTCATATGTATTTCACTCGTCTTTTTTTCGCATCCAGAATCAGCTCATTTCTTTGTTTAAAACCAATTCAGTTCTTAAGCTTTTGAATCACATTATTTACCAATTTTTTACAAGTTCGCCGTTTTCCGAATAATTCATGTAAAGGTAAAATCAATCATTCGGCACTAGCAAGTATTAATTACGTGAAGATCTCGTTTTTTATATTCTTCCAGAGATCACTATCGCCCTTAACGACTCGCAGTAAAAGAGAAATTCAGAAAAATAGTAAAGTAGTCCCTAATTGATTCCTAAATGTCAATTGAAAAATTTTTTGTTAAAACTCGTTTTTTTATTCAACATATGCAGTTCCGTTTAAGGCTGAGACACTGATTATAGCGACCCACAATCTTTTCAAAATCAGTTATGTAGTACGACCTTTCTTTTGCTTCAAAATCGGTCTTAGTTTCGGCAATTCCTTCTTCATTTTTTTCCAGCGAGCATTTTTTTGAGATCTTAGAACAGAAAATTGACACAATTCATGCGTTTCTACCATCGTTTTCACTGACTTATCACACAGTGCTTTGTCTTCGTGAAACTTTTTTTAATTGCAGCCTGCGATTTCGTCTTTCAAATAACGCTATGTTATAATCGCCGTTGATGATCCTTCCTTTTCCAAGGTAGTCAACAGAAATTGTTCCATGGGCATCCCTCAATACAGACGCCATAAACTTGTCAGCCCACTGTAGCGCTTTTCCACACTTTGCAGCGGATTCATCGTGTGCAGTCCCCTCAGATAACACTGGACTGGACTTTGCATTGGCATGGTAGAGCCATTAATTATTCATTGTTACATATCGAAACAAAATCTCGACTTTATTATGGTTAAATATCTCCAAACACTGCTTCGAATTATCAACTTGTGAGCTCGCGCGGTAACCATTTGCGCAGAGCTTTCTCATACCCAAATATTTGTGAATGATATGGTGTACAAGTTCAGTTGATATCTTTAGAGAGCCTGCTATCTGACACAACTCCACTTTCCACATCCAAAATTATTTTGAGGACTTTTCTGATGCTTTCGGTGGCAAAACCCTTTTTTGGATGTCCACTCGTCGTCTTCGTCTTCGGTTCTTATTTCATCACGTCTACCATACCAATCGTTGATGGGTTTTTTTCACGGGGCACTGTATGGAAACTCGTCATCAAGCCAAACCTAAAAGGTTAAGCTTAGTTGAGAGGAATTTGTTATGAACTTTGAATATCATTTTATATATCGGATGTATGTATAATCACAGGCTTACCTTATCTGCTGGATAGTGCTCTCTCTTATAAAATGAAACATACACCGACCTAGTATTTATAGTAGTAGTATTTTGCTAAGAGAAATAAGGCAAATTAACCTCATGTGGGGCAATTCGTAAATTTTTGTATACCTATTGCTCCGAGAGAATGGACTTTACTTCTGATTTACGTACTCCGTCAAAAATAGCACTTGTGACATGGGTTCTCCTACTGTCAGTGGTGGTTTTATGGATGAACAAATCTAAATTTTCAAAAATTGCAAAAGTGAAAGAAGAGTAAAAGAGGAAGCTCTCCTAAATCCCCAATCGGAAAATACTCTAATTAGAATTATAACTACAATAAGTTTGGATATCCAAGAATGCTTTCCGAAAAGCTTTGATGGAAAAGATAAAATTTGAAAAAAAGCCTATTCCACACTTGTAGATATGAGAACTTCGAAAGTCAACATGCTTAGAATGTTACATAATACAAAAATTTCCGAAAACCCCAAGTTAGATCTCACTTTTTTATAAAACTTGAGAATACATAACTGACCGAACTGACAATCTAAAGTGCCGCAACGTCATGAAACACCGCCAAGAACACAAAGTATGTTGCCCCACTTTCTTCCCATACTCCTGAACCCCTTTATTTGAGCAATATTTACATATACACATACACATATAAACAAACATTCAAGCATCTGTGGATAAGTTGGCGTGAAGTGTACGAGGGCATCGCCCGGCAACCGCAATTCGAGTTGCTAAGAATTTTCCCACATTATCATTGGATTTACATTTCTAATTTATAAACTTGAAGCGACAAAGAGCAACCAATAAAATTGCCCAAACAAATGAGGCAGCGTTGCAAGTGCACACACGCACATGTGATGGGGGGAGCAAACGCTCGAGTCGCTCGGACGGGTTGGAAGTGGGGGACTGGAAAGCACACACAAAGTGCATTTTCTGTGCTGGTTGCTGTTGTTGTTGTGGCAGCACAAGTGTCACTGGAGTACAGAACGCATCTGGCAAAAATCTAACACTCCACCAGCAACAACAATAACAATAACAAACTAAACAAACAAATGAATGCGGCGAGTAGCACATAAAAACCGCTCGATGACAATGATGATGTTGTTGCCGCCATCAGCGCGCAGCTTATGATGCAACCGCCGCAATGATGCTGCCGACATGCGACATTTCCATGGAGTTTAAGTGAATGCCACATTTTGTGCCACAGCGATAGCAACACCAACAACAACAGCAACAAAAAGCACATAAATATCTGTTCGCCGTTGGGAAGGGGGAGGGGAGCTGAGGGGCAAAATAGGAAAAATGAGAAATACTTTTAATTGCGTCAAAGAGTGTTAAAGAGTTTATGTGCAACATTTACCGCACACACACTGAAGCATGCAACAGCGCTGCGACAACAACAACAACACACCCGCACACGCATACACAAAACACTGTTGCAATTGTGCAGATGCACTTCCTATAAAACTGTTTGTGGCAAGTGTGGATGAGGGGGTGCGTGAACCCCTTGCCACAGCCGCGCATGAGTGAGTGTGAGTGTGTGCGCGCACACAATTAAAAGCGCTATAAAATACTTTTCCAACGAAAGTCATAAATTCCAAAACGATCGGCCAATCGACGGTGATGGCAGCGACTGTGGCGGCGCGGCAGCGGGGCGGCGGTGACATTTTTGTGGCAACATGTGGAAAAGTGCACTTGCGCGCCACACCGACACCGTGTGAAAAACAAAACGACAACACAATCCAGCGCACAGCAACAGCGATTACAACTACAACAACGCCAACAACAACAGCGAGCGCGCGACGAAACGACGAATGACAGGCAATGAGTTCACGAAATTCATGGCAGTCATTCGGCAATGTTGCACGTTGCGCTGTTGCAAGGCTGGCTGGCCATCGGGGCAGCTGTGTGTGCGGATAGCTGGTTTTCGTTACTTGTCGCCTGTTGTTGTTGTTGCACTTGGTCGCTATTTAAGTTGCTAACGCGCGCAGTTGTTGGAGTTAATCATACCAGATGTTAATGATTTTTATGATCATGTTTATATGCCACGTAGGTGACATCATCATCTGCAGCTGCGGCAGCGGCAGCAGCAGCGGTGGCAGCAAGAGCGCTTTCTGCTTCCCATTGTCTCGCTGCGAGTCCGCGGCGGTGTTGTTGGTGGCTTGTTGCAGTCACCGCCGCCTCAGCGATGCTATTATTACCGTTACGGGAAGGACTGGGGCGAACTTTAAGCCGAGAGTTATTATTTCCAAGTTGATGAATGATTTGTTGCTGCCACAGCGCAGACTTATTTTCAAAATTAAGTGATTTAACCAGCGCAAGGAGTGAAGATTGCGTAGGAGTGCTCGGATCACACATCTCCACGCACACAGACATGGAAAGATCTGTGGCAGTTTGTTCAATATTTCAGTGAGGTTAAGTCGTGGCGCCTCTTCGTTGCGGTTCATGGACTTTCGTCGCTGTTTTAGATTTGGTTTATCACGCCGCAGTAGTTTAACTAAGTATACAACATACATATATAGTAAGTATACATATTTACTAGGGTTAATCTGCGGCACTATACGAGTACTTAAAGGGGAAGTTGGTAGCGCCGTGCAATACTAGTTCCCTGTGCACTTACTCGCGTTGAGTAATATTAACAGTTAGCGAATTAGATATTCGGTAGTTTCCTATTTGAGATATCTTAGGTAGTTCCAATAGAATACACTCCACATAACATTTTGATCTCATGCTTATGAGAATTAGTTGAAATCAGAAAAATTTTAGAAATTTTTTTTTTTTTTATAAAGGGAACTTTTTTATCTCTCGTCTCAAATTTCGACGGCCACCTGTCACATGTCGCATGTCGCATTACAGCATTCATTCTTCTTTCCGCTATAGCCATGTCATGGCGATACAAATGGAGTTCAGGTTCGAAAGGAATATAACTCGCAGAAGGTAAATTAAAAAGTCCCCGGCCTGACACATAGATGGCGCTACTAGAATTAAATCCATGTGGTTTTTAGTTAACCTCAACCTTCAAATGGAAATGAGCACCGAAGACTATGAATCCAGTAGATTTCCAAAAGAGTTTGTTATTTACGAAAGCATCAAAAAAGTCCACAAAAAAATTTTGGATGACCTTAAAGTGAAGTTGTTCGCCAACTCTCTGTATTGTAAAGATATCAACTGAACGTACACAACATATCATTCACGAATATTTGGATATGGGAAAGCTCTGTGCAAAGTGAATGCCGTTCGAGCTTATTTTTGACACGAAAAAATAACGAGTTGACGATTCGAAGCAGTGTTTGGAGATATTCAAGCATAATAAAGCCGAGTTTTTGCGTCGATATGTGACAATGTATGAAACTTAGTTCCATCATTTCACGCCGCAATCCAATCGATAGTCATTCGAGTGGACTGTACATGATGAACCTGCTCCAAAGCTTAAAAAAATGCGACAATGTTATGGGGTCTGTCTTGACATGCGCATGGAATAATTTCCATTGGGTGAAGGATTATCAACAGCGACTAGAAAACGGTCGCATTAGAAGAAAAAGAAAGAGCTGTTTCACAAAGACAAAAAAAATGTATGAATTAGGCTTTAAATTTCTTCCGCATCCACCATATTCTCCATATCTAGCCTCCAGTGACTATTTTCTGTTTCTTAATCTCAAAGGAATGCTCGAGGGGAAGAAATGTTCATCGAATGAAGAACTGATCGCCGAGACCGTGGCCAATTTTGAAACAAGGAACAAATCGTACCACACAAATGGTATAGAAAAGCCTAAGCGTCGCTATAATCAATGAATCGTCTTTGAAAGAAACTATGTTGAATTAAAAAAAAAAACGAAGTTTGCCATCGGAGTCTTTTCAATTGACCTGTTATATTACAATTATTCCGGCCTTATGAGGGTTGGTACCCTATATATCGGTTATTTTGCGAGATATCTCTTAGCGCCCGATTCGATCTCAAAATTTTGTTTAACTTTGTAGTGGAGTTTAGTATTTTACAGAATGTTTTTATCGAACTAAAAGTAATATAATTAAATTTAAAAGAGGTTTTTGAAAACAATTTGCATTAAAAGTTGCTACTGTAGCAAGTATGACTCAAATTGTAACTCAAAATTACCCGCCATAGGCAGGGCGAATATCCCTCAGTATTTGGCTTAGTAAGTGAAGGTTAACAAAGCTTCAAATCATTCTTTCCAATTTTTGCATTTCACTCTCTTTGAAAATCTCTACACTCACATAAGACACTTCATACATTTTTAGAATCTTTATAAAATCAATTTCCACAGTTGATAAAGCCAAAAAGTGTCAAATTCGAGGAATTTGCCTTTAGGCCTTAGCATTTCCATCCAGTTTAGTGACTTCAATCAATTAGACCATTTCTTCCAGTTTTAAGACTACAATGACTAAGTATGTTCGGTTGACCAAAGCCAACCTCAATTTTCTATGAATATTTGGAATTTCTGTCTTTGCAGCATTGTTTGTGGCGCAACTCTTGAACTGGTGCCCACTTAATTAGCCAAAATATACGCAGTAACTCAAAACGCGAGACAATCGAAAACAATTTACAAGGATTTATGGCCAATTCAACAAACTAATTTGGACGCGAGCGACAGCGTCGGCGTGTGTGGGCAAATAAAGTGCAAGAAAAGAACGTCAAACACATACACACACACAAACGTAGGAAGTAAACTAAAAATGCAAAACTCAAACAAGTCAAGGCGACAGAACAGAAGGCTTATTATGTCACACACAAATTGCTGCGGAGCAATCCTTCAGTCACTGCCAGCCAGACACAATAATTCTGCCGTTATTTCCGGGCTGCACTGCAACCCAAGAGTTACTTAAGTCTAAGCGCTGGAAAACACTTATTTGTTTACGAGTGTGTGTAAGTGTGGGCTGGGAGGCGCAGGGAGCCATAAGCGCCGGATATGCAATGAGGACTATTACAAACATTAAACTTATGCTCGCTTATTTATGTCAAATATATCATTTTTTCGCACACAACAAGACAGCAAACAACCAACACACACACACATTCACACATACACACCAGGCAAAGACGAAACAAACACAATTTACACGCATCCTTGTAGACTCTGTCGCTGGCTTAGCAGCCGCCTTCCACTTTGAAAAGATTTTATATTTCTTTTCCGTTTGCTTGCAAAGTAGCTTATTGCCTCCTGCCTCCTGCCTCCATATGAGTAGTTATTTGACAGTGTGTGCGTGCGCATGGGCTCATCCTGCTTGGTTAAGCAGAGTCTTAAACTGGCGCTCCTTAAGCGACCAGTACAATTTCTGCCAGAATAAACAATACAAGCAATAAACAGAAGCCAATATTTCATCGAAGTTAATGTCGTTGGCCAAGTGGCTACTCACACACACACACACATGCACACGCTATAGATTGCGCTCGGCTGACAATAGGCGGATATTCGCCATATTAAGTTCATAGTTTAGCGCAGAAGACAATACATGTGGATCCCCGCGATCCCTTCTGCCACACTGTTGCGCCAGCATAATTCTCACACGCGTAGGAATGTGGCGACAGCCTAACGTCTTTTGTGTGTTCTTATTGTTTTTGGTAGCGGAAGCACGAAGGCGCTCCACTTGACGATAACTTAACGGCAAACGCACGCCAACAAACTGTCGCATTTGGTTTCGAATTTATTTGATTTCTTAAAAATCGCAAATCTCGTTAAATTAAAAATCAAACGCTCCAAAAAGCTTGCAATTTATATGCTTTTAAGTGGCCTGTTTTTGTTTTTTATTGTAATGGTTTTCATGCGTGGGCACAGTTATACTGAAAGCGCTGGCTAACTGAATGGTTCTTAAAGATTTATGTGACTGATGCTTCGAGAGATGATTTGACGCAATTTTTGCATGATTTAAAGCAATGAGGAAAGTTTTTAAGAATTTGACTTGAATATTATTCATGCATTAGATAAGATACGTAACAGTTAAGTATCGGTTAAGTACTTGAATACATTTTTCCTGATAGATTTTTGAAAATATCACCTGATAATATAATTAACAATCTTCTTGAACATACGTTTAAGATAGTCAGATATTTTATTGAAACGCTTTCCTGAACCCCATATTTGGCTCATTTTTATCTTTTTTCAGATGGCAAAATAGTATGCCCAAAAATTACTTATTGGAAAATTTCCATTTCGTATCCTCATAAACCACAATTATACCTATTAATAGCCAAGGTTGTGGGGTACTGAATATGGAGGAATCAATAAAAATATTATTAGATACTAATATCCAAGGTGAGATGAGAGACATTTTCACCCAGGCAGTATAAAGATCCCATGTTCAGGCTAGAAATGATTACTAAACGCTCTAGTTGTTTCAAATATCTTAAAACAGCCAGTGCCGATCGTATATTTCCCCCTCTACTACAAAACGGAGAAGATCTACAATCCCATTGCGTTGCTAACATTTATAGATATTATTTGTGCCCGTGTAGAAGAGAGGCCAATGACATCTTCATACTGAAACCGGGAAAGAAAAGCTACTCCTTCTTAAAGGCCGATCAGTCTAGCACTAAAAAGTATGAAGAAGATTTGCGACGATCTCATCAAACTATATCGGTAGATATTGTCGTACATGAGGTAAGATAAACGAGAATTCACCCTAGCGCATTCATTGACGTGAAAGGTTCATTCCACAACTCTAGCACTGCTGTTTCGCTTCTCTTAACATTAATCAGAACCATATCGCCTGATTAAGTCAACAGAGAAGCCAAATGCGATGAATAAAGTATTATAAAATATATAAAAAATATATATTTTAAAATCGCAAACCATCCAATCCCTTTTTTTTTGGGTCACTTTGATCTATGGATTTCCTTCAAAGTCGTCTGTGTCACAGACCTGGGCGCGGTGCCTTTTGAGAAAGATTGTAAACAAACAGTTTCTTGTGACAACCCCTATTTTTGGTGGGAAGTGCGATTACAATTTTTCGCCGTTTTTAATCAGCAAAAAAACTTGTCTACCGCTCCATTTTTCAGAGCAAAATATCTATAGACCGCCTGGTCGTGGCTTCAACTTTTGTATTAGAAAACTCTCGATTTATAAAAGGTCTAGTAAATATAAATCCAATATTGTCCCAATAGATGGTTTTAGTGACATGTATCTCGTCATAAGATACTAAGTTTTCGTGGTTTCCTGACGCCGTATTGTTTGAGCACGCGTCAAAGATGGACCCCAGCAAAGAAAAATTTTTTTTTCGTTAAATGCGAAATTGTAAGTCAGATGGCTGAAAATGTGGGACTCACAAAAATGAGAATTTTCAACTGAAAATCGCCGCTTGCATCAAACTCAGTCCGTTTTTAAAGCGAATGGTTACTGTCGATGAAAAGTCGGTATCTTACGATACGTCAATGGAAATCGATCGTAGTCGAATCGCTGTGAGTCGGCGCAAATGGTGGTCAAAACACGATTGATGGCCATAAAGGTTTTACTACGTGTTTTGTGGGATTGGCAGACAATCATCTACAATAAGTTGTTTCCTTACAGCCAAACTCTTATTTTGGATTTATACTGTCAATAATTCGAACATAGGAAGTAAGCAATGAGGGAATGTGTTCCAGCAGAAGAACGTGAGGTCACGTTTATAGGTATGTAGTGACTCGCCAGAAGATCGGGAAGCCTGTTTGAAAGTTGTTATGTATCCACTTTATAGTCCGGGCATGACCGCAAGTGATTACTACCTTATGCTATCTATGACGAAGGACTATGCCGGCGAAAAATTCTCCTCAAAAGAAGCTTACAAAAATCGACTGTCCCTATTTTTCCTGAATTCCATAATCTGGGGGCATTTTGGAATTTCTTTCAAAATAGCAAAAAATTATCGAATGAAACTGAATTGACGAGTAAATCGTCCTTATATGTTCCACAAAATATAATTTATTCAACAAACATATAAACCGGAGATAATTTGGACTTATTTCCTAAACTCTAAAAAAAGAAAGCTTTTTCCCAACTTAAAAACTTAAAAAGCAATTTTGGACTTTTGAAGTGAACCGACCATTGACTTGGGAATATAACGGATGGGCCATCTAACGTTTTAAATTTGAATTATTTATATTTCGACATTGGAAACGTCAAATACCATTCGGAAAGTGACAGATATTCAGTAAGAAGTCTAAAATTTACGAATGGGTCGCTATTCACTAGAAGAAAACTGGCACATATTGAAAAATTTTTTCCAAAGTGCTGAGTCGAGTGGATAGTCAATTTTACCGAAAAATCATCTTTTCGGACGAAGCTCATTTCCATCTCGATGGTTACGTTAACAAGCAGAATTGTCGCATTTGCGGCACAGAAAACCCGCACGTAATTGTCGAGGAGCCAATGAATCACGAATCACTGTATGGTGTAGATTTTAGTCTGGTGGAATCATCGGCCCATTTTTCTTCGAAAATGAAGAAGGAACCGCCGTAACCATGAAAGGTGAGCGATATCGCGCAATGTTAACCGAATTTTTCTTCAAGCAAATTGAAGAGGAAGACTTGGACAACATTTGGTTCCAGCAGGACGGCGCTATGTGCCATACAGCAAACGTTACAAACAACCTTTTACGCCCTCTCTTCGAAAATCGCATAATCAGCAAAAGAGATGATATGAATTGGCCTCCCAGAAACTGCGATTTAACTCCGTTGGACTATTTTCTGTGAGAAGCTGTTAAAGATAAATGTTACGCCAACCATTCAGAAATAAAGTACGAGATTCAAGCTGCTGCAGCTGCCATAAAGCCTGAAACCATCGAGAAAGTACTCCAAAATTGGATGGATGGGATAAACTTCTGTAAACTCAGCTGTGGTGGTCATTTGTCCGAAATTCTTTTCCACAAATAAATTTCATAAAACAACCTTTTAAATAAATGTTAGACCTTTGAAAAATATGAAGCCGTTTTTTTATTGACTTTTTAAATTTAAAATTTTATATGGCCCACCCTGTATTTGCAAGCAACGCCTAGGCCTAATGCAACATATGTGAATGAAATATGAAAAAATAATCATTACAATAAGAGCGTTGCAATATAATTATGTGGTAATGTCTCATATTTGGTGAGGTTGTGTTTTAATCTACATAAAATTAGACCGCTAAACGCTGTCAAAGATAAAGCCAACATTCCGAGCTTGTCATATGGCGGACACTCTGTGAAATGGGCGCTTTAGATACAATCCACGCATAAAAAACAGATATTTATTTGCAATTACACGAAACACCAAAGACATATGCCACACAATTAAGCGCGATAATTCGAAAAGAGCTCACCATAAAAATTCATAGAAACGCTTAATTTTTTAATGGTCGCGGTAAATTTTACCTACAGGATGAGCCACGGAACGACACTGCAACACATCGCACTAATTTAGCTCAATTGATATTAATTGCTGGCGAGGCTTAAAAAATCCGTCAAGCGTTAAAAACAACCACCAACACTATTGCAACAAATAAACACACAGTTATTTTTATAGGTTCATATATATAGATATATATGTACATATGAGTGTAGAAGTAGGTAAATAAACGCGCGTAGAGGTCAGGGAACGCTCAGCGGCAAGCGGCGGAATGTCGACGCATCAAGATCGCGATCACTTACGCTGCCGGCCGGCAATTGCCGCGTCGAGCGATGGAACGCCGTCAACAGCAACAGTAGCAAAAGCAAAAAGCCAAAGTTTTGTCGAAGAAGTTATTATTATTAAACACGCGAGGCCAACAATTCATGCCGACTGAACGTCAGGAGGTGAGACAGGAGGTCGCTCGATGATTGCTGACTCGGCGCTATTTACTTTTCATTGTGAGCAATTTAGGCAACGCTCGTAGACATGATGTATCTACGAATTTGTTGCACGTTTAGCCGTCGCATGCAACTAACGACATTTGCGCCAATCAACCACAAATACACAGCGTACATATGTAACATCAGAGTAACCACTGTTGGAAGACAAAAACTTTTGCTTGCCACACGCGAACGCGCTGCAACGGCATGCTTGCCACAACCGCCACTGGTTGCACTTCTGCCTCCGTGCGATATGGTTATGCGATACACCGCGGCGCGGCCGAATTAATAACAACATGACATACACGCAAACATACATACATTCATATCTACAACAAATATATATACATGTATGTGTGAGTCTGTGTTTATGGGCATGAGAAGCATAAAAGCGAGCAGAACTTCCTTAATTGCCTGCCATGTTAGCGGCAATTGTGTTCCGCGTCCATTTGAGGTGATCAACTTTAATTAAAGCACAGAAGCACTCATCGTTCCGCCACTTCAGCGCGCTTCATGCACTTCTTCCCCAGCGCGTCGCACATTCAACAATCGCTTTTCGTTGAATTCGCCGAAGTTGTTAACGGCATGACGCGCCACATGACTGTCGTGACTGTCACAAAAAAGTCAACACACACACACACCGCAACCTTTGATATTCACCATTGTAAGGGCGGCGCGCAGACGAACTCGGTCTGCGCGCATGCGCGTCGCGTTCGCTTGTGAAGGCTCAGGCATTTGTATCTTCCCTGCGATCAGCGCAAATTCCACCACCAGAATATCCATCACTTAAGTGAATTTTAGATGGAAATCGCTGATTAAACTTTGAATGCTGGAAATTTATGCGGAAAGTAATAAATCGAGCGTGCCCCCTGCTTTTGATACAACTAGATTACAATACGCATACAATATGGTTAATTGAGAAGGTATGGCATGAGAATTGAAAATGCTTTCAGCGCTCGCAGAGGGCTGTGGAAACATATTATTTTACATAAAAACAAATTCTTAATTGAAGAATGAGTCTATTGAAAGTTATTATGGTATTAATGTACACATATGACTTTGTAAATATGTAGGCATAAATTGCCAAACTTACAGTGAATTGACGGAATTACTGTGTATCGAATTACCAAGATCAACGTCATAGGAAAATTCCAAACTTCGAAATTTGTAGGATCTGTGCAACTTTTGTTTGCAGAAAACATTTAAAGTAATTCGTTACTGGGAGGCTTTCAAAGTCAGGTCACCATAAAAATTCATACAGGTTAATTTTAAACTTGGTCTTCAAAATTCCTCATAGCTTTATCCTCTGCGCGGGTGTCGACTTGGCAATGGGTGTCTCTGCTTACAATGTCAAGATGTCAAGCTGGCTCTTGTTAGAATCATTACATTGCGGGCAGGCGAGTCCTAGCGAAGGCTTACGTATTTTCGTAATCATTCCCCTATGTTGTACTGCTTCCTATGTATCCTCAGAAGTAGGTGAATGGGTAATACAATGGCGGTAGGTATAAAACGCTAAGAGTAGAGACTCTCTAATCAAAAACTCCAAATGGAGGATAACAAAGGAACAAAGCAGACTAGGATATTCGTAGAAATGTCGGTGGGAAACGAGGCTTCTACCACCGGCGGGCGAATCCAAGGTGCCCTCGAAAAAGAGGAAGTGCAAAGAGGTAACCGGGAAGCAGATGGCAAGCACGCGGACGACAAACCGACTAACCCGCTACGAGAAATGTCACATTAGCGGTGGAAAATAGTGGAAGGTACTCCAAGAGAACCTCCACAAGAGTAAGGGCTTCTTCTCAGTTTAGAGAAGAGCAGCTACGACGTAGCTTTAGTGCAAGAACCATAGATTGCATTGGGTAATAAGGTAAAAGGAGATATTGGTGAAGAAAAGTATATTTTCTCACATTGATTTCAGTCTCTCCACAGATGATCTGACAGTTGGACAATGAAGGGTGCCAAGGATAAATCTCTACTCCTTGCATCCTGCTATATGTCACATGATTGTGAGGCGCCAATGGTTTCCAGCAGAAGGAAACAAGCGTTGGCGGTGGACGCTGATGCTAATGCTCGTCATGGTGCTTGAGGCAGCCGTGACATCAATCAGGGAGGAGAGTCCATACCCAATTATATTTTACAAAGTGCTCTAGTGGTAGCTAAACGAGATGAGGTACCTACCTACGCAAGACTCACTTCCAGACACGTTCTAAACATAACACTACACACAAGTAGAGATGCATTTTTAGAAAACTGGAGGGTGCTAAGCACACCGTCGTCCTCTGGCCATAGATACATCTACTTCTCCATTAAATCGAAAGAAAATATTAAAAGCGAAGTTTAGAAAAATTCCAGTAGTACAAATTGGGATCTGTACAGGCAGATACAACATAGTAGGCAAGTGATTTACAACTCACATGAAGAGCTTGGAAAGGGCGTGGCTGTATTTACAAATGCTCTAAATAAAGCTCTTTACTACGAAGTCCTGCGATGCGACTAAAACACCTTTGGTGGAACAAGTAGCTTAAGTCTTGCAGACCCAAAATACAGGAATGCTTTAACTGGAACGAATATAAGGATCTTTTAAGAGACTACAAAATGTTGGTGCCCAGGACAAAGTGAGAATCCTGGAAAAACTTTAGTAGTGGATATGAAGAGACCCACAAGGTGGCGAGACTTAGGAAACTATTATCCAAAAGCCACGCCTCGCCCGGTCTAATTCGCAAAATTAGCGGAGAGTGGACGGACAACAAGTCGCCGAATGCACTTAATGTACTTCAAAACGGCAAGCGTATACTAAACACTAATGATTATTTTGATTTTGGGTTGTCGCGCAAAGTAATTTGAAAAGTCCCACTATGTTTTGCTCTCAGTATATATGTAATTGTCTCTCTCTCTACTAGTTGAATCAGCGTAAAAACCTCATGAAACGGATTTGATTTTTGATCTGTGAATCGCAACAAAATCGTTCCATTTTCGAAACGGATCTTTACTGCTAATGAAAAGTGGGTGAGTTACAAAAACCTCAAGTGAAACCGGATTGGGTTAACTCGCAAAGAGCCAGCGCAAACGGTTGTCAGCCAGTATTGGTTGTCAGGAAGAATTTTTTATCTGTTTGGTGGGATTGGTAGAAAATGAGCTGAAGAATGAAGACTTTAAAAGTCAACAATTAGACTGATTTAAGGAAAGAATCACTCAAAAGCGGTAAACTTTGGCCAATAGTAGAGGAATTGTGTTCCATCAGGCCAAGGTCTGGTTATACACAGCAATAGTTACTCGCCAAAAACTACGGGTACTTAGTATAGAGGTTCTTACCCAACCGTTTTATAGCTCGGTCCTGGCACAAAGTGATTACATCTATTACTGTTCTTAACAGAGGATTTTGTTTGGAAAAAATTTTCCGCAAGAGAAGCTTGTGTAAATTGACTGTCCTAGTCTCCGTCCCACAGACGAGAGTCTCTATAAAAGTGATAAAATAAAAGTTCCTTTTAAATGACAGCAATTTATTGAACAAAACAATGTATTAGGTTGTCAAAAAAGTCTTGCGGTATTTTCGCTTGTTGGCGCTGAAAGCGCGTAGTTCTAGTTTTATTCGTCGCATCGGGTCATGCTATACCTTTTTGGAAAGCTCATTTCACGCGCTAACACGTGTTTAATTGATTGTCGTTTCTTTTGAGTCACTCGTGAGTTACATGGAGCAAACATGGAGCAAAATAAAGAAAAATCGCTGAATTGGTCGAAAGAGACCGGCATAGCAGTCATCAAACCGTTACAAACCATTTGAAGAAGTTTGGAGTCACTAAGAAGTTCGTTGTATGGGTGCCACACGAATTAATTCAATAAAAATACCGCAAGACTTTTTTGACAATCCATTATTTTTGACCTAAATCAGATGATTCTAACTTTGATAGATGAAACCTCCATTTTAATTATTTTAAGAAGACTTTATATTCGGAAATTCAAGTTATCGGAACTCAAACAAACGTGCTTTTCTTTAAGTAAAGGTATTAAATTTTACTAAAGTCGATCTCGAAACCAACTGTTAATTCGGTCGTCAAAGGTCAAACTCTGGCATAAAGTTCTCTCATTTTTCAACATATTCTAGCATCAGGAATCGTGATGAGTCTCTTAATAGCGAGATCTCATTAGTTTATTAGTTGCCACTTCGCTAACCCTCACTAGGCAAATTAAGCGTATACAAGCCCAAATACAACCCTGTTTGCCACAATGCAAAAATTAGTATCTGCAAGAGTGCTTTCTATTAAATAGAGATCTGTCCATGCAATACACTCATGCTGCGATTTTCCCAAATTATTCATGTGCTAGACCATTAAGCGTGTCAGCGAGGTTCTTGTACTCGAGTACTCCACTCCATCTAAAGCAACTGCCAAACAGAGCAAGAAGCCGAGTTGAGGAAGCGGCAAAGAGAAACACGAAACAAAACATTCGCATGCCTGTAACGGAAGATTAGTGAGAACGCGCGCTGCCGAGGCGCCTTTCTGTATGTTGGGCAATAAATTAATTCATGTACTAAATCAAGCAAAGCATTACAACAACAATAACAGTAGTCATAACCAATAGAACAGCAGCGAAAACAATGTATGTGCAACAACAACAATGTTATTGCCAAAAAAGAAGTGGCAAAGAAAAACCTTTGAATAAGAAAAACTGCGTTGGGGCACAAACAAAAGTTGATGAAGACGAAAAGAACAACAACAGCACACACACACACTCTCACATGCATGCTAGTGAGCAGCTAAAATAGATAGACTGCAAATAATCCGCCACCAAAGTTCGAGCATTAAATCAATTCGCAACATTTTCAATACTTGCCGTGCGGGGGAGGGGCCGGCAAGGTGGTAAGTGGCAGTACAACGTTGGGGCAACAACATGCGAGTATAACTCAATTGACAGCAGCGTGTGCGAGGAGTGTGGGTAAATAGTTTTACGGGCTTCGAGCGTCGGGAGCGGAAGGAAGGGTCAGTGTGCGCCATATGCAGGAAGTAAGAAGAATGTGTAAGTGCATACGGCACAGGAAGAACTTTTGAATATGAAAATGGTGCAACAAAAACTGCTAATGGACGGCACACACTTGCTCATAATGGAGCATTAGTTAAGTCGCGGAAAATAATTGAAAATATTTTTCATAATTCATGTGATAAAAGATAATATTATTTTGGAGATATGAGATTTTCTGAGAGATTAATCAATAATGATATATTGAGTAGTCGAAAAAGTCTTTTCGTATTTCTAATCATACTTCAACTTATTTTTTTTTTATTTATATAAACTTTAATGAACCGAATATGTACCATTTTCGTCGACAATTGCTTGCCATTTTTCCGCTAGAAACATTATTCCATCAGTGTAAAACTTTTCTGGTTATTCGGCCAAAAACTGCGACAAGTAATTTTAACAGGCTTCTCTTGAAGCCAACTTTACTCCATTAAGGGAGTTCTGCATTGACCGAAGCAAATAGTACTCGGATGGTGCATGGTCAGGGCTATATGGTGGATGCGTCAAAACATCCTAGCCAAGCTCTCCCAGTTTTTGCCGAGTCATCAAAGATGTCTTTGGTCTAGCGTTGTTCTGATGGAAGACGAAGCCCTTTCTGGTAATCAGTTCTGGCCGTGTTTTTCGATTGCTTGCTTCAATCTCATCAGTTGTTGACAGTAAAATGTAGAATCAATCGTTCGACTAGGCAGGAGTAGCTCATAGTGAATGATTCCTTTCCAGTACCACCAAACACTCAGCGTCAAACCTGGCCTTGACCTTGAACATGATCTTTGTCGCACATTATTTTCGTAGTTGATCTACTTTTCGTTTCCTGTTACCATTCACTTCAGAAATGGTTTCGTTTCGTTTCAGCAAAGAATCGCAAATGTTAATTCGGTCCATAAAATTTTTCACAGGCAATTCATGTGGTACCCAAACATCGAATTTCTTTTCGTTGCCAGCCTTTTTTAAATGCTTCAAAACCGATTGATGATGAATGTTAAGTTTCTTAGCGATGTCATGGTTGCTTATGTGATGGTCTAGGACAAACTTTTCCATAATTTTAACGACTTTTTCAGCGATAGGTGGACCAGAGTGGGGTTCATCTTTCACATCGAAATTTCCAGACCGGAAGCGAGCGACTCTCTTCGGAGAGTATCTTCATTAGGCTCATGCATTGCTTGATAACACTCTATATAAACATAAAAATTATCAAAATCATTGTCCTAACCCAAAAAAAAAATTAATTAATTTCTTCATGTAGCGATATAGATATATATTATAGTGCCGATTGCTGTAAATCCTGAAATCAATCATACTTAATATCTCGCCTTTTCTTTGTAAAGTTGTATCAACAAAATCCAGTAGTTCAATTTGCATGGAATCACCCATTATTACCTAACACACTGCCACTGTGAATCAATAAATCTATTTAGGTACAGTTAAACAAACAAATATGAGCACAAGCATAGAATTCTTCATTAATTCTGATCGATGACCATAAATCCTTTAGATACTTGCACTCTCACACACACCAACACAGAGCATTTGCAGCTTTTAGTGCTTGACCCCACTCTGCTCCGCTCTTTTTTTGTTTCTGACAAGCAAGCGTAAAGAACGTTCGCGTAGCATACTTCTGGGAGCGCAGCAGTTGCACAGTTGATTGAACACACCAACGCTGTCGTCACTCTGCTGTTGTTGTGCTGCTATTTGTTGCTTCTGATTGCTCGTCTTTATTTATACATAAATAGCAAATAGTAATTGGTAAAGTGCGTGGGGTAAGCAGGGCCGAGGAGGGGATGGCGCACGAAAACAACTTGTAATTGGTATTTTTCAACCGGCACACTCTGCGCTGCTCCGGCGACACGCGGCTACTTGGCTTGGACTTCTATGCGAAAGTTGCCCCAAAATTGCTGGCGATGAAGTTGTTGCGCATTGAAGCGAGCTCATTGCTGCTGGTAATTCATTTACTGCTGCCAAGCTGAGGCACAATAGCAGAAGCAAAAGTTCAGCTCACGAAGCTCCTTGTCCACACAATTGCTACAAAGCAAGCTCCGCTCACCCCGGCGGCCACTTCCATACTGCCATTCATTCATTATGCTTGTTATTGTTTTTACTTCTTAGTCGCTAGCTCGCTAGTTCGGTAGTTTCGTAAGCCGCACATATCAACTTCAATGTTTGCAAGTGATAAATTAATCGCTACATCAGTTTTTAATTCGGTGTTTCTGGCGATTTATCTTCGTGTTGGCTTTGTCATGCAACCAAATGATGTATGGCGAAAATTTTGACAAATGCGCGAAATGAGTCATGAGCTCGTACAAAATACCAACAACAACAACACACCACACACACTCACAGAGCTCCACACATTTGCCATCGCATTGCCCTTCACTTGCACTCACATGTGCAACACAGAGGAATTAACGTGCGTCTGTTTCTATGTGTGTATGTGTGCATGTGTGTTGCGTTCTTACAACGTGTTCTATTCGCTTTCTTTTTGCCACTCCACACATCTGCACATTCACAGTCGATTCCTGGTTGCATTTGTGCATTGTTTGCCTTTGGGTATTTGAGTACTTTTGCGCTTTTGGCAGCGATTAAGTGAAATACACACACGTGTCTGCATGTACTCTGGTGTGATCCATCATCGTTTTACCTTGGACTTAATTTATGCTTTCGCGATTATATAATATGTCAGTTTGCTGTATATCCTTATTTAAAGTACCCTAAATGTTGGTCAATATTGTACATATGTATGCAATGTATATGTTAATTTATGTATATGTTAATTTTATGTAAATGGGCTCAAAAATACCCAAATGGATTCTCACACATAAGACACATAGAGGTTTATGAAATGGAAAACTGTCAGCGAAGCCGCAGTTCTTATTATATTAAAATTGAAACATTTATAAAAAATTAAGCGTCAGCCAGTCCCTACAATAGAGCAGCCTTAATTGTGTTCTTCTCTTCCATAAAGTAATACTTAGTACAAGTGCTCCCATGAGAGAGACATGACATGGTAGTAGATAGAACGAAAATAAAGAACACGCTTACTCATTTCGCTGGAGAACCCTTGGAATACGTGGCATTTGGTCCAAAACGCTGTGGTTTTTACTTCATCTACGTCTACGGGCGGCGAAGCCTTGTCAACAACGAATATAGACTTAAGAAATAATAATTTCGTTTAATTCTGCATCAAAAAGATATAAAAGACATTTTCCTGACACCGTTACAACCAGCTTTGAAACTTCCGCAAAAACTTGAGAGACATTTTTTCGATAAGAAATTAAGTATTTCATTGGATAAATAATTAATTGCCTCTTTGTATGGCTTTTGTACTGCTGATGCCATGACAGATCTTCCTGTGATCTAAATCGGGATGGGACAATACCAAAAGCGTCTGAGACGTTGTTTAAGCGCAACCCGAGGAAGTTTCTGCGTCGTTTCGTAACCGTCTATGAAACATAGACCCACTGATATATAGCACAACAGTGATCAAGCAACAGTCGAAGCAAAGAATTTTTTCTGCGAACTTGCTCTGAAGATGACAAACGTTGCCTTATCTGCTGATAAGGAGTGGACTACCGTCTTCTGAGATGCACAAGGTGTGATCCACATTGATTACTTGGTTATCTGAAAATGGGCATTAGACTCCACTATGCCGAGTTTTTTAGGCTAATTCGGTTATAAACGGCAGAAAAACAGTCCCAATTGACAAAAGTAGGTGCCACTTCGCTATCAGAAGCTCACATCTCCGCCACCGTTATACTAACCAAATTACAGCAACGACCGCAATCATTAGATTTGAGGTCGAATAACTATTTTTTCTTACAAAACATTAAAATGTCACTAGCCGAAATAAATACAAGTTCAAAGTGTTATCACTAGCACGGAAGTCCACGTGAAACATAGTTATTCATCTACGTCTAGATAAGTTAGAATAGTTGGCGGACCGATTAGTCAAGTGTATCGAGATAAAAAAAAACATATGGGGAAATAAAACCTCATATTTCCAAAATTTTCATTTCTCCTTTATAGACTATTTATAGAATAATTATTGGACCACATTCGTACAGCACACTACGACAGAATACAACAAAGCTTTAAACTATTATATGTTACCAAATAAACAATCGGCTTTAAGGGCTTTATAGGTTCTATGATTATGTATATTCTTGCATTTTTCCTAAATTTAAAAATTTATTAAAATCAAATCGTTGAGAGTATTTCCCATTTAAGACTATAACATTTTCTCATCTCTCTGACAATTTAGCGACCAAAAATGAATCGAGCATTAAAAAGGCAAGGTCTGAGCTCTAAGATAAGTGAGGCAAAAGTTCCCAGTCGCAGTTTTCTAAATAGTTTTTAATCGGTCTTACAACATGAGTCCAAGGATGGTCATAATGCAAAATTTTTGCCTCAGTCTAGCCGCTTATTCCGGATGTTTTTAGGCAATCGCTTCCTTTAACCCTTATGTTAGTAACCGGGTACCACCCACCGCGGTGTATTTGTGTGAATAGCTTAAAAAAAAATTTAATATATCATTTTAAGCTCTCAAATCGTCGTTTTTTAACTTAAAAGAAAGCTATTTGTGAGTTCTTTTAATTGATTTATTTTCTATTTTAAATAAGCTTAAACTCTAGCCATCGCCCTATTAGCAACCGAATACCCGGGTACCCACAGTGGAAAGCATAGGAAATAAATTATATAAAATTTCTATTAATGCATGCAACTAAATTTTATAAAAAAAAAAAAATAAAGAAATATTACACTTTTTTTATAATTAATGACATTGAACACATTGTACACGATTAATTGAGTTCTCGTCACAAACAAGTTGGTAACAATTGGCACAGGCCTTCCGTGTCTTTCGCCGTCTTCTTATTGGCGAAGCATTGCAGACATAACAAGATCCTGTTACTCTTTTCCTTCCGGTTTTATCTTTTGGAGTCTCCGGATCAAGATGTATCACGACTGTTTCTGTCAGTGTATGGCTTAATATGAGTACACTTTTAACGGCAATCTTTGTGGAGAAGTGGCGCATTACTTATGGATTCGCCGTGCGATGTTCAGTCATCGGCAATACCAGTTCTTCACTTAGTTTAAGCATAAATTGACGACGTTCTGTTCTTTTTTTGACAAATTTTATTATTTTCATAATAAATTATATATGATGCAAGTGAAGAAATATCTAACATATTGAAGAACATTGCCATTGGCCATCTCGAAGATTGTCGTTGACTGGTGTATCTCCGCACCACTTGGTCCATTGTGTCAATTCCAGCTTTATGTTTATTATAAACATTTATTATTTCTGGTTTTTTTTTTTAGTGTCGTCACCAACTAATATATCTAAATGCATTGTCGATATCAGAATGACAGCTTTATTTTTTTTAGGAACGTAGGAACACATGGTAACCTTTTCGTGAAATCCAAAAACTGTCGAATACTGCTCCCGTGTCTTATTCGCTTTTATAACTCTAGGGATATAAGGTTCATTATTTTTTAGCGTGCCAACAATGGTAATATTCCACGACAACAAATGTTTAGCAACTGCTACAGTAGTAAAGAAGTTACCTGTGCAGATGTTTCTACCACTACCTCGGTACGGAGCCGCCAATTCTTTCACTACTCTTTCACCCTGATTCACGATTCTACATTATTATTTTCTTTTTCTTTAAATTGTCACCGTCTAATAATATTTGAAGAAAAAACTTTTTTAGAAAAGAGTTAGAAACAATTTTTTTAATAAAACAAACAAAATTTTTAATACTCAGATCGTGGGTACCCCGGTACCCGGTTGCTAAAAGACGTCGGTAAAGTTAGTCACTAACATAAGGATTAATTTGATGAGTCATGGTTTTAACTGGTTTAAGAAGCTCATAATATTGCCTTCTAATCCCACCAAATGTAGAACATTACCTCGTCCTCCGACATGTTCGACTTTACCATTCCATTGGCTGGTTAACTATGCTTCCTATATGATTGTTTGCTTATACATTTGGTTTTAATTCATATGAAACCCAATTCCCCTGCTTTGGATGAGCGAGCGCTATTTGTGTTGTTTACAGTAACTTAAAATATTTTTCTTGACCAAAAAATTGAGATTAACCGCGAACAACTTTCGACATGGATTAACTCATTAAGAGCACATTGATGAACTAAATTCAATTTTTGACGGTGAAGCTCCACTAAAGACCACTGTTTAGCGATTGTATAGTGAATTGAATCGAGGATCACTCCAAGAGGAAATCCGTTAAGGTCGTCCAAAATCAGTTGTTCTACCTGAAACTTTTATTGCTGAACGCAAACTAATGTTGACAGACCGTCATGTGACCTGTCATGAGATTAAGACAAGTATAAGCCTTAGTGAGACGCAAACTAATGTTGACAGACTGTCATGTGACCTGTCGTGAGATTAAGCCAAGTATAACCCTAGTAGGACCGGCATACATTCAATATTGCATGAACATTTGGTTGTAGAGACTTTTTTCACGTTGCATCCCATACATTTTGCCGTGTCGATTTATCGAGAAACTAAGAGATCAACGTTTTTCGACACCTGGAGAGATGTTTGATGCATTCAAAAGGCATATTTTGAAAATACCTCAATCAGTGTGGCAAAAGTGCTTCGACAATTGATTCAAACGCATGCAAAGGTGCATGGATTTTCGATGACTAAATTTTTTTTTGTTTTCAAGTCCCAAAATATAAAAAAAAAAAAATTATTTAAATTCAGACCAAATCAGAATCTCAACATTTCTTGAGTTTTGGATTATTTCTGCCTAGAATTCATGAGATTAGTGTATAGTATATATATAGTATATTTACACAGAAAATAAGTATCTTAGCTCAAGGCGGGATCTACTATAGTAAACTACTATGGTAAAATTTGTATGTTGAAATCTTCCCACAGTAGCTAGAGATGAAGAGTACTTAGTATTAATAATATATGTAGGTACATTAGAGCGGATCTATTTGCAAGGAAACAAAAAAGCGGAAAAATCTTCACCATAAAAATTGGAACCGGTTTTAGACCCATAGTCACTTAAGCCAAGTTGTTCAAAGTTGATCACAGTATTTCCCGAATAAGCGATTTTATAAAAAAAAATCAACTCGCTCTAATGTACATATCTAATTAAATTAAAATGTAATTCGTTTCCCTTGTCGAACGCTTTTTAGCGAATGCTGTTCGCATTTGATATTTGTTTTTTTGCTGACATTTGTCGGTAATCACTTGAGCAATAAGAATCTATTTGCAAATCTCAGGCAATTGCATTCTAACAAAGTGCGTCGCATTATTATTTATATTCACTGTAGCTCATATGTAGCTCATATCAAAGTATGGAAATATTCATTGAAGCGCGCAAAATTGAACTTTGCCTCAACAATACAATGACAAACTGCCATAAATGCAGCTATAACGCTACATTAGTGAAATTAAATTGATGCGAAGCTCTAAATTGACACACTCACACACATACATTCACGCATACTAGCGCAGGGCCAGCGAAGCATGCGTGAGACCCTTAAATGTTGCTGCCACAAATCCGTTAATCGCATGTGTACTCTGGTGTTGCAAGTTTTCTGGTTGATTGTTTACACCACCTTCGGCCTCAGAGTTGCAAGCATTAGTGCAACATAATAAAAGTAACATGTACAACAACAACAACACTAATAGCAGGAGTTTTCGCAGAGTTATTGCAACTTATTAACAATCAAAACGATGGCTGGCAGCCTCCTTTTAGCATGATTTATGGCGCGCACTTACGCCGCACCGCCGCGTTGTCAATACGCATTGCATTTCGCCATCAACGCTTTCGATTCGCACAAACCATAAAGCTGGTTAGCACCCAACGAGGCGGCCACCACCAACTCATGCCCGCGAACGCTTGCTTGCGGCGCCTTGGTGAGGGCAGTGGTGGTGGTGCTGGTGGTGGGTTGTTTTCGCAAATGCACTTGTTATTAGGGGTTTCGCAGATGAACCGCGTTACAAGTAATCATATTAACTTAAATGGACGCGAATATGTTCAGCTCTACACACATGCACACCTTCACACACACACACATCCAAAGAACCATAAATATGCACTCACACATGAGAATTGCGGCGCTTTTGCTGAGGTGGCAGCCTCAAGAAACAGCAAAGCATCGTAGATTACCGCTATTTGGGGTGTGTAGAGCAGAAGACTTCTATGCATGTGTATGTGTGTGTGTGTGTGTGCCCAAACCCCTCGCAACCACCTCGCGAAAGTTGACTTCTGCCGAACATCGAGTTGGCAATATTGTCATTCGAACTAATTGAGTGACACAAATTCGCTGTGCTTCTTTTCCACCAATACATTTTAAGTGCCACCGACAGTTATCCAGCATGCGTGTGTGTGTTGCTGACTTTAAATTCGTTTATAGTTTCATGGCTGTCAAACGTTTTAAAATGCGTGTTCTCTGTGTGTTCACAATTTTAAATTTATTATTATTGATAAAATAAATAAACATAACGGAAACAAACGAATTCATTTCGTAAATGCACTCGCATAAATTTATTGGCCGATACCTTAACAGTTATGTTGCGTATAAATGAAGCCAAGCATAAAGGAAAGGGCTCAACAAGCAAATATGAACATTTTTATAAGTACATACTTACATACATATGTACATATATGCACCGTAATATGGTTGTGGATATAATTCACTTCTGTTCAATTCTCCCATTTGAAAATTTGTTTCAATTTGTTGTACGGAAGCCAATAAATGACTGGTGAATCTAAATTAGAAAAACATCGAATAAAATAGGTTCACTTTGAAAAAGGTTACGTGTCAAACGTTTTCAATTAAGAAATTTTTACAATGTATAACACTTCTTAATACAGAGTTCTTAATACAGTGAACATCTCTTACACTCACAGAAACGTCTGGTCTAGTCACCCAAACATTGTGGGCAAAAAATAGTAAGACTTTCATTTACAGCCTTTTTTCAACAATTATTTTCTCATATAAAAACTTAGAACTTGTACGAAAAAAAACACTAAAAATTGGATTTTTGGCAGACATTTTTACAAAGAAATGAAAATTTCACGATTTTTTTTTTGCATAGTTGTAATCGAAAAAACATACTTCATTCAAGTCCTTAAGGATTTTATCCCAAAGGCCAGTGTAAAATTTCATGAATTTTTTTTTTTTTTTTCAAATACACAAGATCTTCAATTTCTTGAAGATCAGATAACTAGTTGAGTACGAGTAGTTCTCGAGAAATCTTGCCAATCGACTACAAAAACACATTTTCGAGAAAAACTCGTTTAAAGACGGCGCTCTTAGCCTAGCTAGCCTCGAGCGCACAAGGCCTTAGGGCTGTATCTCCGAAACTATTACTCGGATCAACTTGTACATTAAGTACAATATTCTATAGGTGTTGAAGAATTTAATAAGACAATAAAAAATTAGATTTTTTGAAACCCATAAACCCACATAACCCCTAGAATTTCGCCCGAAAACCCATTTGACGAACTATTTTTTTTTACGTTGGTATGACCGTCAGTAAAATCTGTGTCAAAAGTCATATGAAAACAAGAAAAAACGTTAACTTCGGTTGCACCGAAGCTAAATACCCTTCACAGGTGCATTTCTGTTAGTAACTAAGTGTCCAGTTTGTATGGAAGCTATATGCTATAGTTAACCGATCTGAACAATTTTCTCGGATATTACATTTTTGCCCTAGAAAATAATCTATACCAAATTTGGTGGAATACATTGTCAAATGCGAAGGTTTTCCATATGAGAACTTGATTCCGATCGTTCAGTTTATATGGTAGCTATATGTTATAGTGGTCCGATATCGGCCGTTCCGACAAATGAGCAGCTTCTTGAAGAGAAAATGACGTTTGCAAATCTTAAAAAATGAGGGACTAGTTCGTATATATACAGACAGACGGACAGACAGACGGACATGGCTAAATCGACTCAGCTCAATATACTGATCATTTATATATATACTTTATAGGGTCTCCGACGCTTCCTTCTGGGTGCTACAAACATCGTGACAAACTTAATATACCCTGTTCAGGGTATAATAATCATTGCCGTTTAGTGTACGTTTGTCTTTCTGAAATATATAAAGTGCATTCGGCAATTTTTACGCGGAGTGAAATTATTCGGCAAAGAAGTTTCATTAAATTTTTGTGCGGAATAAAATTTCTGGTGCCGAAACGTGCACAATGTTCGAAAAGGCCTTCGATGATAACTGTCTGTCCCGAGCAAGTATTTTCGATTGGTACAAATTATTCAAAGAGGGTCATCAACATCAACTGATGATCACGTCAATAAAATAAAATAAAGGAATTGGTGCAAGGCTCGACAATCAACAGCCAGAGATCTTACTGGCATCGCTGAAATATCGAAAAATCAGTAAAAACCATTTTGAAAGATCATTTGTTCTTAAGAAAAGTGAAAGCACGATTGGTTCCAAAATCATTAAATTTTTTACAAAAACAGTCTCGCGTTAATGTCTGTAAAACAATGCTTTCCGACTACTAGCATGTCACGAAATGTATTATTACTGGCGATGAGTCTTGAATCTATGCTTACGATCCGGAAACAGGCAATCAATCGGCCGAATATTGAAGCTAAGGTGAGCCAAAGTCGAAGAAACCACGTCAAAGCAGGTCGAAAATCGAGGTTATGTTGACAGTTTTCTTCTATTTTCGAGTTGTAGTGGACTCCAAATTTCTGCCGACCGGCCAAACTGTCAACAAAGAATACTAAAAAGAGAGAATATGTCGAGAATTGTCTGCACAATAGAGTAGTTGAAGAAAGCAAAAAGTATTGTTATAGCTAAATGATCTACCGATTAACTTGAGAGTCTTATCCAAGAGGATATTTGGTTAAGAAACCATACCAGAAGTTGAGTTTCATGAGGCTTGGCATTAATATCTATGTATTTTAAAAATTTCCAGTTCTGCATTTAATTCTCTTGTCTGGTCCTCATATCATAGGAGAAGCCAAAAGAGTAATACGCCGGGGTAAAACTTAGTAAAACTAGGCGTTTATTGATATCGAATTTCTTAATAATAAGAAAAGAGAAGTTGACATTATAGAGAATAAAAAAAAAATACTTTAACAAAATAGTAACTACCCAAGAATACCACAAAAAATGTCAGCTACTTCAAGAAACTTCAAAGAGAGCAAAAACCACATACATATTAACCGGCACAGAAGTCATTTACCTTCACTTTCATCTAAACTTTCAGCTCAATAAAGCGACGCATGTTAATCCAAAAGGAATAAATAATTGAAAAAATCATGAAAAGGCAACAAAACATTAACTTTGGCCATATAAATATGAATAAAAGAAAATGCCGACATCATTACAGGTTCATACACCTTAAGGAGACACAATAAAAAGTTGGCTGGAGATTATTAAATTACACCCCGGCGTGGGTCAGCGATAATATCAGCTTATGTGGCGCATTATCCGAACGCTCGCCGAAACAAAAAGGCCAAATAAAGAACAAAGCGAGCAGCAGCATGAAGCACAGAGCGTGGAAAGTTGCCAAGAAATGCCTAAAGGACATAATGGAACTTAATGTGCTGTGGCAAGAACAGCAAAGAAAAGCATGACGAACACGCTGAGCGCAATGAAAGCAACGAAAGCGACGGCAAAGGCAACACCTTCATATTTTCATTATGAAGTCATTCGGCGACATTTTATGATGTGTCCTTACAGATGGCCGCAGGCGACGGCCGAGGGTGGGTGCTATACGACAGCAGCGACAAAGGCAAAGAGCAGCCGACAAAGGTGACGACGGTGACGGAGATGATTATGATTGCGTTGCAGGGTGTTAAAAGCTGCTGCGGTGCCCGCGGACCGGAGGCAGAAAGTGCCACACAACTTTGCCGGCGTCTCAAAAGGTAAATTTATAATATTGCTTACAACTTTTCGCGCCAGGTCCAGCTGTAAGCATAATAATTTTCATTACCACAGTGGCACTTAGCGCCGCGAGGGGCGGGGAAGCTTGCCGCAGCGCGAGGACGAGAAGGTGCGCGTTCATCACACAATACGCGGCAATTGAGTGCGGCAAAGTGCGTGTGACACATTAGCGCTGAGTGAAAAAATAAACAGAAATAAAAGAAACACCCGAGCGATGGGGTACTTCAAAAGAAATTATTTTTTCTTTCAAAAAGTCCTTTAATTCTACGCATTTTTGACGGGATTTTGTTGTATTTGCGTACGACTTTACTTCCGACCAACACGGCGACCAGGCGAGAGTCAAAGTGAGGGAAAATTGAAAAAAGCGGCAATCGAGGCCACGTTCGGATATTAGCCGCTCGCTGCGGAAATTTTCATTTCTACTTATTTCACTTTTATAGCTATTCAAATAATGGCCGTGTCGACGAGGCTGCGGCTGGCGTGAGGTGGGCTCTGGAAGTCGCGAAGAAATTAAATTGGGACACGGTTCATGAACTAGCTGCCCTCGACGCCGAAATGAGCTGCTGTAGGACTTGTTATTTGGTTTTTTTTTTTTATTTCTTTTCTAAACTTTTGAGCCGCCTCTCGAATGCGCACTTAGGAAAACAACTTGTGCACCTCAGCTAAACAGCCAGTTCTACAGAATCACACAGTCAACCGTAAAAGAATTCAATTTCTGTGTGCCACTTATTTTACGGCGTCGAAAGCTTGAAAATCTC
>CM050323.1:108059179-108084375 GCA_027475135.1 Bactrocera correcta
GGCTGCAGTTCCGCTCGGCGGCAGCAGCGTTGCATAGCGCGCTATTGTTGCTGTTGTTGACGAACAAAAAGATGCCAAATGCTGCCCCTCAATGATGCTAATAATGTTGCTAATGTGTGAGCACTAAAAGTGAGCATAATTCGCAGCAAATTATGACAACTTGTTGGCGCTGCATTAACGCTCACAAAGGACACTTCCACTGACTGTGCTGTGGCTGAGGCTAAGACAATATGTGGCGCAAATGCCAGCTATTATCCTTAAGAGCCGAGCCGTAGCGTCGCATGTCAACATGCAGGCCTTGGACTCTTCGTGGCTGCAGCTGAGTGGCTCTACTTAGATGTGTGTGTGTGTGGGTTTGTGTGTGTGCTTGCAGAAATTATTGACTGTTGGCAAAGTGCTGCCAAATTGCTGCAATGTTTCATTTTACTCATAAGCGTATGCGCTCATGCAAGCATATCCTTTGCCCATGCGTGCGACACACACACACAACAACAACACAAAAGTCGTCACATTTACTAACTCATATGCCCAGCGTTTGCTGTTGAGGCGCCATTCCGTATTTAGTTGTTTTTTTGTACCCAAGAACCACGCATTGTGTAAAGGAATCGAGAGCGTTTCCGCTTCGTTTGTCTGTCCCTGTACTTGGAGCTCAAGTAAATTCATGCATATGTAAAATATTGGGTATATTTCAAAATATATCGATATTTTTGCGAATAGTTAAATATTTCGATAAATTAAAAATATCGATAATTAGAAAGTTATCGATAAATTGGTAAATTGCCGATAAATGTTTTTAAGTTTGTAAATAACGTTGATAGTATGTAAAAACTCTAAGATTCCGAATTTAGGTGGGGAAAGGAATCGAAAGGGGTTTTCGCCTGGTTTGCCTGCCCCTCAACTTATAGCTCAAATAAATTCATGCATATTTAAAATATTGGATTTATTTAGTAAAATTATCGATATTTTGCCGAATAATAAAATATTTCGATAAATTGAAAAATTGACCGATAAATTGCAAAACTATCAATTACATTATCGATAATTTTTAACTTTGTTATAAATGTCGATAATATGTAAGAACTATCGTCTAGGGATTGTGAAAATATGAAAGCCATAAAATTAAATAACTGAAGATTCTATGATTACGGAGCAACTCGTATATTAAGGCTTGTAGGGAGTTTTGATCTACCTTTGTTAAAACGTCAAATGGATGGAACTAAGAGTTATTTCTGCTTAATTTTCTATACCGAATAGCCTCAGCTTGAAATCAAATCATTTTATATTTCATAATTGTTTTGAATTTTAATAATTTTCCATTTACGGAATGGATTCCAGCAGAATTGGTTAAAGTATAACTTAAAAACTAATCTGAGGAACTCATCTTCTTCAGAACAAAATAGAGTCCGCTAAATTATGATCAATGTTATTAATATTTCTTATACCTTCTTTAAGACTATGGAAAAAATAAATTTTTTTTGTTTTGAAAGCTGTGAGATTGCATTGGTGAGACATGTGCCCAAAAAATAAGGTAACATTGTATTTATTTTGAAAATTCTTTATTTATTCTTCCAAATCACTTTCATCCCCTTCAAAGTAATCCCCTCCCGATGCAATGCACTTATGCCAACGGAGTTTCCAATCTTCGAAACACTGGTTGTAGTCACTTTCCGGGATGGCCTTTAGTTCCGTCTTCGGCACGGCGCCAGATCAGGTGAATACGGTGGTTGTGGAATGATATGGGTTGAGTTTTTGGCGAAATGATCACGAATTACGAGGGCAGTATGGGATGGTGCATTATCGTGGTGTAAAAACCAAGAATTGTCTTTCCACAATTCCGGCCTTTTTAGGCAGATAGCGTTACGCAAACGACGCATAACGTTCAAATAATATTCCTTGTTGACTGTTTGACCGGTTGGAAGGAATTCATAATGCACAACACCACGATAATCGAAGAAAACAGTCAACATGACCTTGATTTTTGAGCGACTTTGGCGCGATTTTTTTGGTCTCGGCTCTCTTTTGGCACGATATTCGCTCGATTGATCGGTTGTTTCGGGGTCGTAAGCATAGATCCAAGTCTCATCGCCAGTTATAATGCGTTTCATGACATCCTGGTAGTCGGAAAGCATCGTTTCATACACTTCAACGCGACGCCTTTTTTCTAAAAAATTCAATGTTTTCGGTACCAGTCGAGACGCGCTTGAAGACCAAAACATTCTTCAAAATGGTACTGGCTGGAAATATTTAATTATCCATAAATATTTGTTTTGTCGCCTTCAAAGTTATTCCCACCAGAAGTAATACACTGACGTTAACGATTTTTCCAGTCCTCGAAACACTTTTCATAGGCACTTTTTGTGATGGCCAGCTCCTTCAGTGAGTTTCATTTTATGTCTTCGATTGACTGAAAATGGATTTCACGAAGCGACAATTTCAGTTTGCGGAACAAGAAAAATTCACACGGAGCCAAACCTAGTGAATACAATGTTTTATCGGTAATATTCTGAACGTTTTTGGCTTTAAATTCGGTCACATCGGTGCCTCAATACGATGGTGCATTATCATTGTGTAAAATCCATGAATTATTCTTCCACAATTGGATGTTCTCCCTAAACGCCTTAATATGGCCAAATAGGACTCCTTATTGACCATCTGCCCCTCCGGAATAAATTCATAATGCACCAAACTACGAATATCAGCTCGTTTTTTCCCCTCCATTCCGATGATTGTTGACTTGTTTGCTTGTCAAACTGACAAACCCATGTCCTCCCCATAGATATATTGGATCGGAAATCTCCAAAGAGATCTATTTACGATACATATATATACATAAATAATCTAAAAAACTCTTTAGACATCAGTTAAACGGAAACTTCAGCACAATCTAGTTCGAATATAGCAATAGGTCAGAATCTCCATTGATTTGAATACTCTCACCTACTTTTTATGCTTGTAAAGCAAAACATTGGATCTACTTGTATGAACAGAACGTATACATCGTGTACTAGTTCGTACTGTTCGAATGAGTCCGAATTTCTCAGTCTAAAAGATTTTCTGCGCGGAGCCAACTCCATCTTACTTGTTCTTTATTCTTCTCATTGTATTCATTATCGTCTCTTTTATTTTTGTTATAATAATCATTTTGCAAATGATTTGTGTTAAGATATTCTCTGGCTTTTGTTTCTTCAAATAATACAAATTATAATTATCTAAAAGAAGAATTACTTCCTACGCGCAAATAACTGTTTGTTGTGATGCACAGTTATTTAGTTGCGTGGGTTCAGATTGGCCTCCAAAATGTTTTATGGTTTGAGCTATTGCCAAATAATTCAACTAATATTGCATTCAAACTGTTCTCTGAAGGCTTGTAATCTTTAAAATAAAATTGTAAATTTAAAAGACTCTTGCATGCTTGAGATTGAGTCTATTTTTGTGACTATCGTTTTTTTTTTCTATAAAAAAATATATTTAATTAAGAAGCCTGCTGCGGCCAAAAGAATCTCAATTTTGAAATTGCAATTAAATATAATTTGTAATGAGAACATGCATGTCACAAAGACAATTATTTCTCGTTTTTGAAAATAACGGCTTTAAATAGTTTCTGTAGCTTAGGGAAGCGCTGGCGGCTCAAAGCAGTACTTTGTTGTTATTTTTAAGCTTTCGGTCACAAAACTATTTCAAAGGCTTTGTATAATTTGGATAAAACTTTTCAAAGAAATGTCAACTGACTACTCGTCAAATGCCGGATACGTCTGCGGGACATGCCGCCATCAAAGAAATGCGCTATGTATTTCCAACTTTTTTTTTTCAATTTAAGAAAAATGAATTTATTTATAAATAAAATGCAAAGCAATCAAACAAAAATATAGCCAAAATAATAAAATTAGTTAAAAGTTCCGCACAAAAGGCGGGCGTTGTCTCGAGAGTGTCTATTTATATTTTGTCAGGCGGCTTTTGCCTTTAAGACATGCTCTTTGATAAATATCAACCAAAATTTTACAACAGAATTTTGAAGCGTCTTCAAGTGGGTTTGCAACGATAATATGTTTAAGTTTTAGGTTTTGATGTTATTTTTTGAGTTTTAGCAAAATATCATTTTAAAAAGTCCCAACCCAGTCACTACGAAATTATATGAAAGGAGCATTTGGGTTTCGGGTCTTATGGATGTGTAGGCAACGAAAAAGTAAATGAGGTTGAAAGTAGGCGTAACATGATTTTGAAGCATTGAGTGCCGGAAGAATACTTTATGTCTTCTTCTTTATTGGCGTAGATACCACTTACATGGTCATAGCCGAGTTTACAACAGTGCGCCAGTCGTTCTTCCTTTTCGCTATTTGGAGCCAACTGGAGCTTCCAAGTGTAGCCAGGTCCTTTTCCACCTGGTCTTTCTAACGGGGTGGAGACCTTCCTCTTCATTTACTTCCGCCGGCGAGTACTGTGTCGAATACTCTCAGAGCTGGAGTGTTTTCATTCATTCGGACGACATGACCTAGCCGCTGCCTCTTAATTCGCTGAACTACATATTTCAATGTCATCGTCAACGTCTACAAAGAAGCTAATTCGTGAATCTTATCAGTTCTTCGCCGCCTTATTTGAATAGCTCGGCCGGCAATGTTGTTTTTCAGATGAGTAATTGTTATTCGAACTTCGTCAGGAACGGACAATGGAAAGCTTGCTCCATCGACATCGATTCGGGAATCGTGTTCACCATCTCCAGTCGTTATATTTTCTGTGCCATTCAACAGGCTGAAGAACTGTTCCCTCCGTAGTTTTAGTATGCTCTGGGTATCAGTCACTAGATCACCTCTAGGGGTTCTACAAGAGTATGTTAAGATCTTGAAACCTTCTGTTAACCGCCGCTTCTTTTCTATGAATTTTCAAGCATTAATCCTGTCGGCCAGCTTGTCAAGCTCTTCGTACTCAGTCTTTATAGCTGGGCCCCCGAAAAACATAGGATACAACAAACTTACTTAGGACCAGTTTGGATGGTAAGGTCATCAAACAAGTTCGATCTCTCTTTCGTGCTTCTTTATTAAGGAGAATTCAACATGAGTGTGGTTGGTGTTATTATTGGATATGTAAACCTGTAGTTTGGTTGACAGGATATTGTAAGGTGAGTATCTTATTCGCGTTAGTATTGTTCAATATAAAGTGACGTCACTTATCTAACACATTTAACTTTCTAAGAAATCAAATGGAAAATAAATGAAAATTCATGTATATTTAGTATGTATAATATAAGCAACTAAAAGACTAAGCAAATGATTGCATTTCAGCTAAAAAGCGTAGCTTTTAATTAAAGTTTCCACCGACGTCGGTTCTTAGTTTATTTTCAGCGCTTTAAATGTCAAAGAAGACCGAGGACAGCGTGTGCAACACGAAAATTACATTTCATCCATTTTAATTTATTTTGTCGCAATTCCTCTTGGCGAATAATTCTCCCCCTTGCATGGCGCTGCTTTGCAAGCTCCCTTTGCGGTTTAAGAAATATATGAAATCGCATTTTTGCGCGGCCAAGGCACACACACATATGACGGAATATGAGTCTATACATATGTTGGAATGTGAATGTGCTATAAACATTTTCATATATAAATTAAAGTGTACTCATATTTATGCGGGCATGTGTTCATGAATCTTGGAGCGCCTCAGTGTTGGCAAGTCGGTTTTTTCGGCAATCAAGATGGCTGTGCGCGTTGAGTGATAAGTAATACCCAGATGATGAAAACGTGTAGCAACGCTATGCTCGCAGCCAAAACAACACAGTCACAGTCACCGTTACACGGCTTGTACACCAATGCATGTGCTTATCAGCATCCGCGCGGTTGCGGTCATTCACTGCAGCTCTCTCACGTTCTCACATGGAATTAATAATAGAAACGGTTGCAAGAACGGTGCCGCAGAGTGCAACAGCCGCGCCTCACACTTGCACCGCCGGTTCATACACCACACCTCATCACCCCGTCAGAAGCCGTCGAATCATCAAGCAGCGTTTGGACGCACCGCCGCCGCCGTCGCGTTGATTGCGCCGTTAAGTGTGTGACATGCGGAGCTCAGTGTAAATCTTTGAGTTTAAGCCGCCGCTATGAAAGTAAGAAAAAAAGAAAGAAATCAAAACAAAATTCACAGCCTGTGCCAGTCGCCGAGGCGCTCGTAAAATCTAAATAATTTAAAGGCACTTGAGAGCGCGACAAGTGAGATAAGCGGCCGGCTCGCCAACTCTTTCTAGCAGTTATTGATAATTCTACTTTTCACTTTTCATTTAAAATGGAAATTTGTTTATGCATCTGTGTCAGGATTTCCTGTAGAAATGGTGCAGTACGCAATTGCGTGGTCTCCATCGGCGTGACACTGCAACTTGTGATTTTAATGCGTAATTCTTAGTCAGCGCTGGCGATAAGAGGCGAGACCTTTTGAATTCACCGCCACATCGGTCGCCTATGCAATTTTATCGCACGTCGCAATGTCCCCAATCCATTCGTGATTTTCTTCCGCAGAATTTGCAGTTTTTCGCTGCCTCCAAGTCTGCCATAAATTCACAACGGCTTCCAACTTTTTATCTTTTTCAACTTGCAGCCGACTTTAGACTTCCTGTAGTACGCTTTATATCTCAATACCAGCTATTCTGTTGTCGTAGTTATCTGTAGTTAGCAGAAGTAAATGTCTGTGGAGGTACCTAGTTTATCGAATATACTTTCTTCGCATAAAGAAACCAGATTTATTAAGTGTCGTTATCTGGTGTCCATTTACAGCTGTGGACTGCAAATAGTGACCGTCCAGTGATAGCGAGAAACGTGGAACTTAAATTTCGCTAAATCTTCGCTGCTTTCCAACTAACAAAGATCAAACTATGCTCATATTTATACAGTTTTTTTTACCGATTCTGTAGGTATTAATAAAGTATCTGTTATGAATTTATAGTATATAGTTATATCTGATCACCAAAACGAGTTTGTACACAACCTGGACTAACTGAATGGTTTCACGGGCTCTATGTCATGTGGCAATGTCTTATTGAAACCACATACTGCCCATATCAATATCATCCAATTTCGGCAAAACGAACTGGGTTATCATATCACGATATCGAATACCAGTAACAGCCACTGCATCAGCATCTTCTTCGAAAAACCGTATGGTCGAATTATGCCTCCAGCTCAAAAAACGGACGAAACAGTGACACGTTGTATGTTTTTCGACAATCACATGTGGGTTCTCAGAACCCCAAAAAATTCTGGTGATTATAAGCCCATCAATGCTTCATTATTTTAAGGAAGACAAGTTGTTCTACTGTGCACTACAGGTAAGTTTTAGCTGACAGCACCCGATTTATTGTTTTTTTTTTGTTTTTAGGGTTGTCATCATTTATGGTAAATATATGATTTTCTTCCACCCCAGCTGTACCTTAAGTGGGAACATTGGAAGCTGTGGAAGATATACCGTCTCCACCCCGGAAGGACTGGGCCAGAGATAGTGTTCGAACATCTCGTCATGCAACGCATACCTGCTTTCCGCCGAATCCAGCATTTTTGTGAAGAGCGGATTTTAAGGGTAGAGGACATGCGATGACCCTGTAATGTGATCAAATATCCTTTCGCTCAAAATTAGAAGCTTTTTCTGTCCACCATCAACACTATCCCAAAGTACTTTTATGGTACATTCTGTGTTTCTAGTATTCCAAGATCTGTTAGGTTCTTCTAAGGCCTATTGCTTAAAACAAAACTTGAAGGGAATAAATGGTCTAAGGTAGCTTAGGGAATGGTTCTCCTGTTTGCCCTCGGGCAGGTTAAGTTGTCTGCCTTTTCGTCTTCTATTATTCTCTGTATACCCAGATGACTTTTGCTAAGTTTCCCATTATGAGTTTAGTTCTCGCATAACATAGATTTGAGAGACTTAGTATAGGCGCTACACATAGCCTTGATTTCCATTTGGTTATCCACTAGAAAGTTAATGAATTTGCTGGTTAGAGCAGTAGCCCAATTGGCACCTGCTGTAATACCTAAAATTTCGGCCTGAGAGACTGAATTGTAATCATTTAGTTTGAAATTAGTTCTCTGTCTATGGATGTCCGCTCTTGCCGTATTTAAACCCTTGATCCATCGTTTAATAAATATATCAATTTCTTTATCTGGATCTCTTTTTTTCTGTCGTATTGCCAATATACCCGACACGAAAAATAAAATACCCGCTGTGACCCCGAGTCTGGTTTCAATGGCTTAAAGTCTGGAGCCACAGCCGTCACTTGAATACACATATATTGGCCGGATATCGAGGATAACTAAAGATAAGCCAAACATAGATATTATTAATTTTTGTATTTTGTATTTGATTCTTTTAGTTAATTTTAACTTTGGTGTAGCTTATCGGGAAGCCCCTCAGACTCAGTGACAACTAAGAATTCGGTGGTCCTGTTCTTGGATTGGTTTAAACAATGAGAACCATTATCTAAAAATATAAACAGGTTTTTTGAAAATTCCTCTAGTGAGCAACGGAAGCATAAAGATTCATTCTGAAAAAATAAACCAAACCAAAAACCAATGAAACAACAACACCGAACCGCAAATTAAATAACAATTTGTTGCGACTGTGTAAATTGTATGCGCGGCCAATATTGAAAGCCAAAATCGAATGCTCAATTTCAAATCGCACATCATTTGCATAACCGAAAAACAAGAAGGTGTGGCACAAAAACACGAAAACAACGGTGTGGCATGTGGCTGCTAACGCACACGGAGCGACAGGCTGTGTGAGGCAGCAAAGGGCAGCAATTAAAAATCATTTTTCACTTCGGTCAACCGCTTCACTCAATTTACGTGCGACGCTTTGCGCTTGTGTGTGTGGGTATGTGTGCGCTTGAGTGTATTGATTGCTGGCATATCGGTATGTAGTTGCAACATGAAAACATTGCCACAAATTTTGCAGCAGAGAATACCTCAGCAACAAAACCACACATCATCATTGCCGTTTCAACGCCCCAAACCACCAACAACAACAACAATGCGAGCAACAAACAAACAAAGAAGTGTCGGAATTGCTGGAACTGGCAATAAAAGTGGCTGAGAGCGGTGGGCGACCAGGCGCATGCAGCAGATGCCACCAATATATTCTATGACAGTGATCTGATTGTCATCACGCGTGTATTGTCACACACACACACACACACACACATACAAACTCACATCTATGGCTGCGGCACGTTAAAAAATGGCGTGTTAAAAAATCGTAGCATATCCCAAGGGGCTCAGGCACTCCGTGTGCAGTGTGTGTGTGTGTGTGCGAGTGAGAGGAGTGGCTCATTCACACCTTCGCTTGCAGGCGTCAATTATTCACCAATTGAAAAATTACTCAACTGCGCATTTTCCAGTTTTTCACAGCGCTTTTCCCCAACCCCCCAACCTCGGCTGTGGCTGTTTTTTCCATTGCCTTATGTGTTTGCGCTTTTTTTGTTATTGTTGCGGCGTGCTTACCAGCGGGTGTTATCCGATTTTCATCGTTGTTGTTGTTGCAATTTTTTACATTTTCCGTTCGATTGGTGAGGTGCGATATGAATTTCGTTTTGCGCAGTTTTTCTTCACTCACACACACGTACTCTCAAACACATGCATACATTTATCATACATGCCGCTGCATCCACATGAGTTTTGGGTATGTGCTACGTTAATATGATTTTTCGTAATTTTTTCATTGTTTCTGCCACTCAGTGGGTGGCAATCTTCGTCCTTGTTAGTCGCGCTTGACTTCCACCTCGACTTGTTCCCTTTTTTGTTTTTGTTCTTCGCCTTTTTTCTGCAATTTCTGCAGCAACTTTTCACAGCAAATTGACTTTGGTCATGTTCACCGATAACTTGTGGCTTTTTGGTTTTGTTGCAACTCCTTGGTTCTCCTTGCCGGTGTGTGATTCTCAACTTTATCCTTCGGGGTATTCAAAAACTTTATTGCTGCAATTATTAGTTGGTGTAAAGCACTAATCAATTGAATCGATAATCGCATAAAATAATGAATTGCATTTGTGATGCAGGCGAGTCTTTCATTGCTCTCTCGAGTGAAAGTTGGGAACGCGCTTTGGAAGCTTTTACTTTGTTTAAGATTTTAGGAATTTGACAAAGTCTTTCTATGTATATACCCATAATAAGTTCCTTTAAATGCAGTTATAACTTAAATATGATTTCTGAGAGATCCATTCCTGAATTTTAAGAAAGCAATCACAAGAACTTTGGATTAACCTACATATTCCAGGCTATTCCGATATCCGAGCGCTTGAGTTTCAGTTTGGAGTAGAGGAAACAAACTTAAAAACTTCGGATCATACTTGATCTCATACAAAACTATTTCTGCTTTTTCGAAAATCATAGACCCACTAATGCTTATGAGTTGGACGATACTTCGAAAGACTTAAGGTCCAATGTTGTTCACATAAGTTGTATAAAAAACTATTCCAGTTAAAAGCCTGAAAAGCCGTTATTAACTCGATCGAAAGGTAGTCAATATCGACTCTCTGTATTTTTTAGAATTATCAGAGAGACATTTTTCCTTCTTTTAATTGTTAAAATCTTAGCACAAAGACATTTTTTGGGTAGTTCGTTAATATGTATAGTTTCGCATTTGTTTCTACCGTTCACGATTTCATTTTGTATGAGATGATCCATTTCAAGGTTCCCTACTTTTTTAAAGAAAAAACACTGAAAATTCAAATTTAATGAGGAATGCTTATTATCTTTCGAGATAACATTCTATGGCAATTATTTTTTAGAGATTATGTCTTTCAAATGTTGGCCATGACTATATCTCAGACGGTTCATACTTTGAGTCCAATTTTTTATGACAGTTCGAGCATTTCGACTGGTGACTGGCGAATGACACGAATGATATTTTGCTCCAAGATCTGAATCGAAGTGGGATTGTCTGCATTGAATTTAGATTTTACATATCCCCACAGAAAAAAGTCTAACGGTATGATATCAAACAATCTTGGTAGTCAATCGACCGACCCAAAACTTGAAGTTATCTGCTCACCAAAGTGTTTTATCAAGAAATCCATTGATTGTTGCGATGTATGTTAAATGGCGCAATCTTGTTGAAACCAAATGTCGTCGAGATCACGAGCTTCAATTTGAGGCATCAAAAAGTCGGATGTCATGACGCGATAACGGTTTGACGGACGTTCTCACCGGCATCATTCTGGAAGAAATTCGGTCGATGATTCCACCGGCTCACAAACGACACCAAAATATTGTTTTTTTTGAAAACTATTGTTTTTTTTTGATGAAATGGCAGCTCTTTAATTTCTGCAGTTTGCTTTTCGCTCAAATGCGGTAATTTCGCGTTTTTACATATCCATTCAGCCAGGTATGGGCTTCATCGTTGAACAAAATTTGATTCGTTAACGTCGAATCTATCTTGGAACTTTTCAAGAGCTTAGAGAGCGAAACGATAACACTTAGGAAGGTAAAGCGGCTTCAGTTCTTGAGATCACAAAACTAGGGTGATACCAAGGTTGGCGGACTTGGGCGTGAATTTTATTGGTCCACTCGTTATTTTTGACGTTTTTGGATGGTTTCACTGGGTAGGAAAGTATCAAAAGTGAAGAAATTAGTTTACACTTCTCGTTAGATACTCCAAGACAAGGCATAAGGAATAGATTTCATGTGTCATCTAAAGATAGTTAAGTTGAGGACTATTTGGTCTAAATGTTAGTTTTTCATAATAGAAGAAATATTAGAACGATTTCTTATGTATGACTCTATCGAAGATATATAACTTGATGTGTTTGAATATTTAAGACTGGATTTATAAAAATGCACTAGGGCTCGAAAGAACCACAATTAAGTGTAAATCATTCATTATGCTCGGACTATACCAAAGAAGCTCACTCATTAAGCATGAGTAACGGTCCTGGCATACTGTCAATTAGTAGGTGCTTAACACAATTAATTTACGTGTGCGCCGAAATCACGAAAATGGAATCAATAATCCACCTTCGTTAAAGTAATCCGCTCAGGTTTACCTTCCACAACTCACTCGCCTAAAAGCTTGCGCTTGCAACACGTGTGTCTGTACCGATTGGAGGCAAGCTGCCTACCAATTTATCGTTACGCGTATAAACACTTGTTAGTAGGTGTTTGCGTGTGTCGCGCAGAGCACACGGCAACAACGGCAATCAACCAGCCGACCGTTCGACCTCTGGACTTGCCACTGGTAAGCTTTACGGCTGCGTCAGCATTTAAGCGTTTTAGGGTTAAGTCCATGTCAAAGTGTCAGTTTAGTATCGGTGTCATGTCATGCAACAACGACTAGCGGAACAGCGACAGGATAACAACATGTCGCCAGATGGAAAGGTGGCGGCCGGCAGAGCTTCGCACTGGATTACGGTGAGTGTGTAAACGCTGTGGCGCAAAGGTGGTACGGTGGGGAATATTAGAGGGTGTGGTATGTACTGGAATTAATTTCGCAACGAAAACACGTCGAATTTTCGCCAGCACGTGAGTTGTTGTTCATTTTGTGCGGCAGTCGGAGTAGATTATGTGAGAGGACGAGTGGGAAAAAGAGAAGTGAGGCGAACAATATGGCATTAAAGTGAGCAGCAGATGATGCCGAAAAACAATTATTTGGCGTAGAGGCACTAATGAGAATGCTTCCGATTTATGTACATACTTATATGGAGTATCTATGTGTATGATTCTTGAATTTAAAGTCGAAGGCTTGGGATTGCAAGTATTTGAAGAAATTTTCAGAGAGACACTACTCACAGATTTCCTGATACCCACCTGGCAAGTTACATAACTAGAGGCACATATACTGTTTATACCAATCACAAATATATATTGCCTTTCACATATACTTATGCAAATATTTCATACAAGTAGACACATACATACATAATTAGGTATCACCACACTGCCACGAGCTCATACAGTAAATAAAACCTGTCCTGCACTGTTTTCGCATTTTTTGCCACCGACCATAAAAAGCACAACAAGGACCTTTGTTGCATGCAACACATGCGCCACCGCATCCAAATATGTTTTGCATTCGAAATTTACTCCATTCTCACAACCAGCGCAACAATGGCTTTTATTTATTGACAGACACACACATGCATGAGTAAACATGTGTACCTATGTATGTGTGTGTGCTTTAACTGTAAAACCGTGCTGCCTGTTTCTTGTTGGATTTTTCCACGGTGCGCCACTGTGGTGATTTGCTAACAATTCGGTGAGTGGCGCTTTCAGTGCATTCGTGTTTGTTGTTGGTCAGGATGTTTGCGTTTTGCGCAAGTATAGGTTGCAAATAGCGTTGGGAAGCGTACGTAATCCAATAAAATGTAGTAATTAAATTTACGCTTCATTTGAATTTGTCACTTTCGTGTTGGATTTGCATTTTTCTTTACCGTTACAACGATATACGAATGCACTCGGCAACAGACATATGAACTGTTGTATTTCGTTTGGGATTTTTAGGTTTTATGGTTAAATAAAACGTGAGGTTCTCATAAAATAGTTATTACTTGACGGTTTAGGATTTCTTAAAACATTTTTGGCAAATAATTTAGCGGAGTGTTTCAAAAAATTAACGAACGGAATTTTTAGGGTAATTTTGCTTATAGCCACAGGAAAATGAACTAGACGAGACAGATGAGACAAATAAAAGAATATTTACATTCAACATATTTTTTACGTAATCTTCATTTGAACAAGAAAAAACGTTAACTTCGGCTGCACCGAAGCTATTATACCCTTCACAGGTGCATTTCGTTTGGTAAGTATGTGTTCAGTTTGTATGGAAGCTATATGCTTAGTAACCCGTTCTGAACAAGTTTTTTAGAGATTACATTGTTGCCTTAGAAAATAATATATACCTAATTTCGTGAATATATCTTGTCAAATGTGAAAGTTGTCCATACAAGAACTTGATTCCGATCGCTCAGTTTGTATGGTAGCTATATGCTATAGTTAACCGATCTGAACAATTTTCTCGGATATTACATTTTTTCCCTAGAAAATAATCTATACCAAATTTGGTGAAGATACATTGTCAAATGCGAAAGTTTTCCATATGAGAACTTGATTCCGATCGTTCAGTTTGTATGGCAGCTATATGTTAGAGTGGTCCGATATCGACAGTTCCGACAAATGAGCAGCTTTTCGTAGAAAAAATGACGTTTGCAAAATTTCAAAACGATATCTTAAAAACTGTTGGACTAGTTCGTATATACGTATACAGGCAGATGGACAGGCGGACAGACAGCCAGAGGGACATGGCTAAATCGACTCAGTTTAGCATACTGATCATTTGTATACATATATATATTTATATTGTCTCCGGCGCTTGCTTCTGGGTGTTACAAACTTCGTGAAAAACTTAATATACCCTGTTCAGGGTATAGAAATGGAAATTCTATTTTCATCCTTCTCAGTTCTTCAACTGGGTCAAGGTCTTATCTTTTTTAAGTAGATGCTCCAGATGAGCTCATTTTTACTTCACGTTTTAGGTCTCTTAAAGTTCTGGGTCCATCCAATGATGATATTTTCATCTTACTAGGACGATGTGACCAAAGAGATCTTCTATGACCGCTTTTAGCGCACATACCAGCAGCTAGATTCCGAAAGCTGAAGAGGGAAGCGAGACGCATTTGCAGACAAAAAGATAAAGAGGCTGAAATGCGTGAATAGGAAGAGCTTGAAAAATTGGCCGACCGGGGAAATGCTCGAAAGTCATCTAACAGACAAGACCGGAGTATACTCTTGTAGATCCCGTCGAGGTGATTTAGTGAAAGCCTAACATCAGGAGTTGGAGTTGGACGTTCCATTGCCCAACCAAAAATAAGTTTGAATAGCAACTACCCGTTTGAAGAACTACAAAGCGGCTGGGGCCGATGGATTGCCGGCCGAGCTTTCTAAATACGGCGGCGAAGAACTGAGGAGGAGCATGCATCAACTTCTTTGTAGAATATGATTGAATGAAAACATGCACGATTGGAATTAAAGTATGCTCTGCCCAATCCACAAAAAGGGAGATCCCAAAACTTTTGCTAATACCAAAAGCTCCGTTAGGATTGGGAACGGCCTCTTCAAGCCGTTCAATATCAAATGAGGTTTCAGACAAAGCGACTGCCTATCGTGTTACTTCTTCAATCTATTACTGGAGAAAATAATTCGAGCTGCAGATCTGAATAGAGATGGTTAAATCTTTAGCAGCTTCGAAATCAAACGAGGAATCACTTTTCCCAACAGGTGATACTTCAGTAGACACAATTGAAAAGTGAAGTGCTTTCTCGACGTAAAATGTTCAAATTCCACAAATCTATCGTCATCCCCGTCCTGCTATATGGTGCAGAGTCTTGGACTATGGTAACATCTGCTGATTCGGTCTTACGAGTTTTCGAGAAAAATGTTCTGTGGAAGCTTTATGGTCCTTTGGGCATTGGCAACGTCGAATATCGCAGTCGATGGAACCATGAGCTGTGCGATTTAAGACGGCTTTGACATAAGTAGTTCATGTTTGAGAGTATTTAGCACAGTATTCGCCGGGGCAAGCAGAAGAAGAGGAAGACTTCCACTCCCTTGAGAAGACGAGGTGGAGGAGGACCTGGTTACACTTGGTATCTTCAATTGGTGCCAAGCTGTGAAATGAAGAACGACTGGCGAGCTGTTGTAAACTCGGTTATAAACGCGTCTGTGTCTACGCCAATATAGAAGAAGTCAAGGTAAGTAGGGGTCAAACCACCACCATATACTTAGATGACAAAAAATAGCTGTAATGATTTATTTTTGAATTCAAATTCGTAATCTGAACACCTCGAATACCCCACAAATCTCTTAGTACAAAATACACAAATTGGTAAGTCCAATTAAAAATTTCATTATAATTTAGCCATCCAAAAACTTTTGAAACATTGCCATTATGATTGGACCCTTATTTAATAATACTTTCGAGTTTAGGTCACGAAGAATCCCACTTGGACTGCTAGAGACACTAGCCTTTTGAGATGCCAAGTACTCATAGGCTTGAATCAAAAAGACCGTCGCTACGCAAATGTATTCATTGAGGCGGCTAACATCAATTCCATCCAATTTGTCGGGTTCGTAACCATCGAAGCTTCAATCTGGCGAAAGTTGGACAGTGGAGGATAAAGTATATATATATATATATATCTACCTCATCTACCTCATTGCATTTTTGACAACTTGCTTCCTACAAAATATTTTTCTCACCGTGTGAGTGTCAATGGGACAGTGACCAGTTAGAAAGTTTCCATTGATGTGATCCTTCCTAAGTGCTAGCAGTTCAATCGTCGTTACATGTATCACTCTGGGTTAAAAAGGCTTGCGCAAATGCTCGTTGCTAATCAAAGCTTGTTGAGCTCGCTCAAAACCCAAAGATCCAGCGCTCAAGTGTATGAAGACTGTGGAGACCCTGCTCGTTTCCATGCTTATGGAATTTGGATATTGGTGTCTTGTCTTGCAAGCTCATCGGCTTTACAATTACCCACGAGTCCGCTGTGGTCCGCTATTCAGACAAGTTTAATATGGAAGCAGCTTGAAACTTCTGTCTAGCTTTGAGCTCACTATCACCGCACTCAAGGTATAAGTATGAAAAGCCAAACAATAATCAACATGAAACCATCGTGTTTTTATATAATTGGATTGTGAGAATATAAGTGCTTAAGGAAGTATCTAAGCATTGCTGAATTTAAAGAGCCATTGGTATAACTTAAAGCAATTCTAAAATAAAAATTTTCTCTCTTCAGTTAAAGCGAACACTCTTTACTTCCAAATCTACTTATATTTGTATTCTCCTTCACACATTTTACCTTCAGAGCGGATTAGCGGTAAAATCGCTATTGAAAGTTTTGCCAACACTTGCTGACCTTTGACTTTTAAGCTTTTAATTTCAAATGTATTCATTGAGGCGGCTAACATCAATTCCATCCAATTTGTCGGGTTCGTAACCATCGAAGCTTCAATCTGGCGAAAGTTGGACAGTGGAGGATAAAGTATATATATATATATATATCTACCTCATCTACCTCATTGCATTTTTGACAACTTGCTTCCTACAAAATATTTTTCTCACCGTGTGAGTGTCAATGGGACAGTGACCAGTTAGAAAGTTTCCATTGATGTGATCCTTCCTAAGTGCTAGCAGTTCAATCGTCGTTACATGTATCACTCTGGGTTAAAAAGGCTTGCGCAAATGCTCGTTGCTAATCAAAGCTTGTTGAGCTCGCTCAAAACCCAAAGATCCAGCGCTCAAGTGTATGAAGACTGTGGAGACCCTGCTCGTTTCCATGCTTATGGAATTTGGATATTGGTGTCTTGTCTTGCAAGCTCATCGGCTTTACAATTACCCACGAGTCCGCTGTGGTCCGCTATTCAGACAAGTTTAATATGGAAGCAGCTTGAAACTTCTGTCTAGCTTTGAGCTCACTGTCATCGAACTCAAGGTATAAGTATGAAAAGCCAAACAATAATCAACATGAAACCATCGTGTTTTTATATAATTGGATTGTGAGAATATAAGTGCTTAAGGAAGTATCTAAGCATTGCTGAATTTAAAGAGCCATTGGTATAACTTAAAGCAATTCTAAAATAAAAATTTTTTCTCTTCAATTAAAGCGAACACTCTTTACTTACAATTCTACTTATATTTGTATTCTCCTTTACACATTTTACCTTCAGAGCGGATTAGCGGTAAAATCGCTATTGAAAGTTTTGCCAACACTTGCTGACCTTTGACTTTTAAGCTTTTAATTTCTTCACCAACAACAAGTAGAACAACACGCTGTAGACTAAAAAAGTTCACACTCGCTGCAATCGATAACCACAACAATCAGTTGGCGATTGAGACCAAAAAAAAAATATATATTCGAGGAGAAAGTTGGTGAACAAAAAACCGGCAGACAAAAAAGTGCGGCGAAAATCGCTAAGTAGGCGAGTTTTCCAAGCTTACACTTTCGCACCACAGCGACCAAGACAGACTGGAATATACAACAAAAACAGCAAGTGAAGAGGTGTGACTCGCTGCGTGGCAAAGCCAGTCGCTGTACCGCGGGGCGTGCTGTGGCAGGCGGCAAGGTCTAATTGATCCCAAAACAGATATTTTCAATTAGCAGAAAGCATTTTTTGTATTTTGTTGTTGTGAAGTTCTCCTTTCAGATTGCCACGAAACTTTTTGTACATTGCCAAGCGCATATCTACTTATATAACAGGTTAATTTTTTATCCTGTTTCGGACCGGCGGCACCTTGTGCACTTAACACCCGTGGGCGCAGTCCAAGCGTCTCCAAAGAAGTGGCAGCCAATAAAAGGTATGCAGTGAGACGCGGCGCAGAGGAAGGAAAACGAAAAATGTGAGCGTAAAACTTTTTAATTCTATTAAAAAAGCGGAAGACAGCAAAAGTTTGCGGACGATTTTTGCGCTATTTCTCATTTCACTTTACTGTTATGCTTTAATGCTGGAGGAATTTTTTCCAGAAGCAATTTGTGCAGCGCTGCTAGCGACAGTTACACTTAAGCGCCTGTGTCCAGTGTCTCCAAAGGTGCAAACTGCCGGACGCTGAGGTGTCGGCGATGGAGTTTCTTCGGAACTTTTTTTTGTATTCGGAAGAGAGACATGCAAAGTTTGCGGGTGGCAAGTGCACAAGTTTTCAATTTGCAGTTAACAAATGGAAAAAATTTGAACTTATGACAGCGAGAAAAAAATCCTGAAAATATTAGCACGTCGAATGCGCATCAAAGTGAAGGAAGGGACTAGTAGGAAGGACGCCATTTTTCAGAAACCATTCTGCGAGACTTTAAAGATTTTAAGATATTTTTATTTTTAAAGAGAAAGTGCAAACATTTTTTTGTAATTTTTTTTTAGTTTTTAGTCAAGTTCAAGATCTCAGTTTAGGGTATGGGATCTCTTTTCTATGCGGCTATGCCGTTAAATACTCTATATTTCTTTTGAAAGTGCAAATGATTCAAAATACTCTTATCTCTGTGACTTAAAGTGCCTCAAATGTTAAAAAATACTTCAAGCGCCTAAAAGTAGACTACGTTGAAGCGCCATAAGCGGCACGGTGCGCGCCAGCAAGTGTTAACTTACAGTTTCAACGACCAGAATAAGCAAGAAGACAACAACAAACGATAGTAACAAGCAATAAAACAACAATAACAACAACAATAATAACAGCTACAACGACACAACCAACCATTGCAGCCAAGGCCACTAAGCGCCTTGAATTACAAATGAAAAGGCAAAATGCAACTCAGCACACTCAAACAAAAGTGACAACAACCCTTTTGTTGGTGCAACAAACCATTGTCATTAAACAGCGATATGCCGGCCGCTGTGTCCATTTCAATATTTCTAATTAATTTATTATCGCTTATCTCGTGCGATAAATCGCCTGTGCAACACTGTTTGAACTCTGGCAATGCTACACCGGACTTGCCACTTATTGTTGCACGTATGCGCTGGCTTACCTACCAAGTGCGCCATACAGTACTTTGCTAGCAATTTGTCTGCCGCTTGTTACACGAAGCTGCTATCTACGTTGTTGCCACAATTTGTTTGTTGTTGTTACTTTTTTTTGTGTGGAAATTTGCACTTTTGTTGCCTCGTGCGAATTGCGGACTTCGCCTCGGCCAGATAAAGTGCGTACACGCCGCTATTGATGTTGTGTAGTCTCGTGTTGCATGCCACCTCTAAGCGCACGCACACACGCACGCACAAATCCATTGACTAAATAGACCATTGTACTCGTGTAGCCACTGCTGCTTCGTATTTGCTTAGCTATTCCCACACAACGTCGCACCGTGCGTTACTGCCGCTTGACCACGCATGTTGCAACAACGGCAGCGCCCTTTTTATGGCAACAAACAAGCGGCGGCGGCAGCAGCGCAAATGCGTCGAACAAATGCCAGTGACCAGAAATTCGCCACATTTGCGTGGCACTGCGAAAACAAAACGAGCGCCCACACACGCACACACACACAAGCTTTGGCTGTGGAAAGCTCACGCACCGTGCAACAGCTTCAATTATTTCGCTTCACCGCTTGCAGTTTGTGCACTTTCGGTTGACTCTGTGTTTGTTTGCATATTTTCCTGCTGATTTGCCTTCATTGCACTTCATTTGCTTATCTTGGTCATTTATGTGGATTTACGGTTATGTAGCTGTAAAGCGTAAGGCGTCGTAATTTGCCAAAATATCACTGTACCGTTAAAAGTTACTATGTGTTTATCTTAATGTACGTTCAAAAATATTTAAAACTGAATATTAAGGGAGAGAATTTATTCGTTATTGCTCGTAAAATATTTTCGCAGTGCTTCGGTAGTATATAAATTTCACGAGAGAGGGAGCGGAAGGAAACGACTACATCAAAGCTTAATTCGTAAATAAATTTTATTAACTATGGAATTATTTAGGTTTTGAGTGCAGTTAGTTATAGTTAAGGGTGATAGATCACCTCCTTCTTTTGTGACCTTTAATTTTATCTGGTTCTCAAGACAGTCTCACAAATGTGTCCTACCAAATTTTGTGCTACTCTAACATAATTTTTTAGTTTCAAGCCATCCAATATGAACTACTTTCATATTTTGAATATTTTTTCGTGCTGTTTGGAAGCAAGGTATCTAATTTCTCGAGTACCAGTGACCTGTGCAGCTACTTACTGCGATTTTATGATTATTCAAAGGCAGTAGAAAGTTTTTTGATCGAGCTGAGCGCTGATAAATACAGAAACAGATATGTATTTTAACATTTTTTACTCTATAAAAGTAACGAGTTATATTACTGGTTAGCAACAAGCTAAATTACTGGTAAGTAAGCAGCTAAATTACAGGTGATGAGAGAAAAGAGGTTTGTGACTTTGGGTTATTAATGAATGAAGCTATATAAATATTTATTACAAAACTAGGGAAGTTTACGTAGCTTTTACGATATAGAAAGACGAAGAAGAGTTTTACTTGGGTTAAATCGTTACTCTGACCACTATACAGGGTTTGTTTGGAAATAAATAGGACTGATTTTCTTCCGCCGCGACTGTATTTCGGACCGTGCACGCACCGACTGGATACGGTAGCTAACGAGCACCTGGAGAGTCAGGACAAACATTTTCGCGCGACGTGTTTCTGTGAGTTGTCAAGCCGAAAATGCAGCGTTCGTTAGAAGAGAGGTTGATTAAATTATGTGTGAAACTCGATAAATCTGCGACAGTGAAATTTGATATGATCAAGCAGGCTTACCCCCAGATCTTACTTTAACAAGAAGAGGTGTGTTTCGGTGCCACAAAGCCTTTTTGGAGGGGCGGGAAGAGGTCGCTGATGAAAGAGCAAATCCATAGTGAAAATGATGCTCATTGTCGTTTTTGACATCAAAGGCATTGTCCACCATGAATATCTTCTTCCTGGACAAACTGTCAACGCCAAGTTTTACGTGAAAGTCCTCAAGAAACTCAAACGAAGGGTCAATCGGGTCCGACAAGACTTCGCAGCCTATTGGAAGTTGCTCTACGACAGTGTCCCGGCTCACACCATCTTGCTTGTGTACAGCAGTACATGGCAAATTGTTTGTAACCATAAATAGTTATTTATTTAAACGACCAAGAGGGACTATTCCAAAACAAGACCAATCTAAATAAAATACTAGGTCAAATTGTTGTTTCCATATTGATGGAATTTTACCCTTACTCCGATTGCAATGCATTTTTCAAGATATGTTTGCTTGACCTTCTTCCTTCTTCAAAATGTTTTGTAGAAATCCTGATGTTAAAGAAGGAAATTGTATTGGAAAGAAATATCGCTGAAATTATCATAATGGAGAGTTTGTTTTGTGGGGATTATATTTGACCCAATTCAGAATTCATTTCTGATTTTTTCGATGATTTCCATATTCAAGTACAGGTCGAATTTTTTGTAAAGCAAAAAACCAGCTGAAAATGAGTATGGCAAATTCGATGATAATATTTATAATATCTTTGCTATGGTAAGCGATATACGGTATATGACCTTATCAAAACTTTACGATACCATTTTGAAACAACGATTTGTCTTTCACTTCAAATTGGACCTCACTGTCGTCGATTACTTTTTCAATGACACTAAATCTCTTTCCAATGACCATTCTGTTAAGAGTATCTCCAAAACGTGCGCTCTGAAGAAATCAACATCACCTTAAGAATTTACTGTTCTACTTTGTTTCAGTGGTATGGTTGCAAAATGTCCGGTTGTTTCAAAAAAGGCAACCATTTAATTTGAAGTGCTTCATCGGCGAACAACTTTTGTTGAATTCAGCTCATCTTGAATAACCCATATAACCGTCTGCTGTTTACTTTCGGGCTGTTCGAGAAGCCTCAAGAGAATATACATCTAAAAGAGGTGAAGCCAGACAGCAACAAATCTACAACATGATTCTGGAGCACCAAGGTAAGGTAAGGTAAGGTTAATCTGGAAAAACTAACTGGTATTCTGAAGCTATGAAGTGATTGACATATCATGAATAATTGGTATGCAAGAGCTCTGTACAAAGTTATTGCCACTTGAACGAAGGTTTCCCCTTACTTTTCAGGATTTGGCAATACTAGTGTTGTAAGCTAGTAACTCACAACTTTAACGCATAATTTAATATTTTTGATGTTCTACATACTTAAAATATTTTGACGTACGAGCGCTATTTGCAACGGAACTTAAAATCATCCTCTCGGCTAAAAACTGAAATAACAATAACGGACATTTTCGAGCGATTCTTTTTTAAAATCTTCGACATGGATTAACACAGCAACATTGCTTCGAAGAACTCATTTCAGTTTTTAGCAATAAAGCTTTGTCAATGGCCAGTGTTTATTGTTGGTATAATGAATTCAATCCTGCTTGTAGCTCACTTTAAGACGAATTTCGTGAAGGTTACCCAAAATCAGTTGTTGTTGTTCCGAAAACTATTGATGCAGTGCCAACACTGGTATTACAAGATCGTCATGTGACCTAACGTAAGATTGAGACAGCCAATATTGCATGCGTTTACTAAAAACAAAATTGTTCACAAAATGTCAATTTCTAAAAAAACGCTCCTCGACTCGAGATATACGACATTGACATAGTTCAGCAAATCAAGAGACAGCGTCTACGCTGGTTAGATCATGTCCTCTAAATGGATGAAAACACTACAGCTCTGAAAGTATTCTACGCAGTACCCGCCGGGGGAAGCAAGGAAAAGAAAGACCTCCACTCAATTGGAAAGATCACTTTGAGAACGGCCAGGCTACACTTATAATTTCCAATAAAAAGGAAAAGATATGTACATGAGAAGTGATGAATATATCAAAAAATGTTCAGTACTTAACAAAAGTAGCTTCAATGGGCCTGAAAAAGCTAACGAATTACTAAAATGTCTTAAGTTACGTATTTGAATAGTCTCACTTGTCGACTTCCTTATACGAGTAAATATGTTCGAAGTATTTATAACCGCAACGGCAATCTCTTTTATTGTGTTTCGAAACTGACATTTTGGTCAAAGTCTGACTCTTAGTTAAAATAACCGCTCAGCAATCGCCACTATAAATCAAGTAATTATGTTTAACCACTGATTTTATGACTACAGTATCTGCCTCAAACACACACATATTTAAACGCATACAACAGATATATCGACACATACATACATGCGCATAGAGAGCAAATCGTCGTGCAAATAAAGCGAGCGTAAGCAATTACGTCGATGTCCTGGCTAAAGGATACACGCATTAAATTAGCCAAGTGTGGCGAATAAAATTACACAAAATAAAATACTGGCCAACAGTTGTTTGGCGCAAATTACGAAACTTAAATTACACTTGCGAAGATGCTGAGCGCCGATAAGCCGGTAAATGGAAGGGAACAGTAATAGAAAAACCTACGAGTCGAAACAGAGTGAAATTTGCGCAATCTCAGCAGCACCCACACACACACGCACGTTCATATGTGTGAATCCAGGGGAACGCAACTGAAGTACACACGTGCAACGGCGCAAAGTATTCCGTTAAGAAACTCATATTTTCCTTCGCAGCACTACCCAAAGCGAGGAGGGAGGTGAAGTTGAGAGCAAGCGGTCCCTTGGCGTAGATCTACAACAACTGATAGCAAGCAAACAACAAATGGCAGCCTTGCGCGACCGTTGGCGTCTTCAACTCTTGCGTTTGTGGCTTTGATGTTTGGTTGTTATTGTTGTTGTTGTTGTGTGCTTAGATTTTAAAATGGCAAATTGATAAGCAAATGCTGAGGTGGCTGAAAAAGAATTCGCACATTTCTTCTTCCTGCACTGCCACCGATTTTCCCGCTCTCCCTCTGCCGTACTGTGGCTTTGTTGTTTGGCTCATAGACCTTACAGCTGGTTTTTAGTGTTGTTGGCGATTGTTAAGTGCAAAATTTACGGGCACATTTAGATGAAATAAGAAATGTTGCGATTTGCAAAACTACTAAACTACTACATTATATAACCAAATGTTGACACACATACATCCATATACCCACACTTACATGTACATATGTGTGTCTATATGGTGTATTCCATACCAAATTGACCACTTTTGAACCCGACCCCTTTAGATTTTGCTGAAACTTATCCATCCTTTTCTATCCTTTGAAAAACATTTTTGAGAATTTTTTCAACATTTTTTGAAAAAATGGCTTTTTTATTTTCAAATAGCCATAACTTTGTAGAAATTGACTTTTGGGGACTTTTTTTTTTTAATTTTTGTTTTTGAATGAACTTTTCGAAAAAAATTTAACAAGATCAATTATATAAAATAATCGGTTTTTCGTCATTTTTTGGAATGAGCCATTTTTTTTTTGTTTTTTTTTCCAAAAAAAACTTCAATTAATTTGACAACTATCCCTGCTAATCCCGGAGTGGGCCGATGTTTTTTCATATTTTTTTTATTTATTTAACTACTTCGATTAAAAAAAGTGATATTCTGGAAGGGGCAAGGTCTGGGCTTTAAGGCAGGTGAGGTAGTTAAGGTATAAGGCACTTTTTACCAAATACTTTTTAACCGGTAATATCCACATATTATATGTGGCCGAGCGTTGTGATGAAGGAAGACGTTTGAATGGTTGATGTGTTATAGTGTTCACAGTTCAAACCACAAAACCTCCACTCTTTTATCGAACAGGTTAGCTAGATTATGTTCAATATAAACTTCCTCCAAAATGCCATCAATTTCAGCTGAGGATTTCTTCATA
>CM050323.1:108085375-108114906 GCA_027475135.1 Bactrocera correcta
CTGCTTACTTGACTATAGTTCACAACAGCGCGCCAGTCGTTCTTCCTTCTTGCTGTTTGCTGCCAATTGTAGATTCCAAGTGTAGTCAGGTCCTTCTCCACCTGGTATTTCCAAAGGCCGGCGAAGGTTTTCCCTTCCTCTGCTTCCTCAAAGATACCTTCCTTGCCCAACCTGGCGTTAAAGTTGCAAAACACAATTTTGTCATCGTGGCGGAGGCAGCTCAAATAGGTGCACTCCAAGTGCTCATATAAGACATCTTTGATCACATCGTCCTTCTCTTCCATCGGGGTGTGGGAGCAAATCAGCGATAAGTTAAACAAATTCGCTTTGATACGGATTGTGGTTAGAATGCCAATATTCAGCAACGCAGTCTCTCTTTCACCACGAATCTCACACCGAATTTGCCCCTCTTTATATGGCCATTATAAGAAATGCCTCAAGGACCTTCTCGCCTTAGTCTTTGTCCCGCCCATCGCATGTCAGTCTTTACTCTTACGAGGACATCATCTAACAGTGTAGCGGCAGCTTCCTAATTAAGGGACCTTACCTTCCAGGTGTATGCCCTATAAATCGTAATCCTTAGTACGTTTGGAGTGGTCGTTATCAAAAGAGGCTCGCTATTCCGGGACTGTTTTCTTCTTTTCATTAAGGTGGTTTTTTACATGTATTCTTGGCTAGCCCCCAAGTGAATAGTGCTCTGAGAAATTTTCTCACCTACGTGAACTTCAGCAAATGACTCCATAGGTTAAGTTAGGTTATATAAATAAGCTCATCGTAAGGTCACAAATAATTTCATTTGGACAGCTAGAGACTCTTGTCTGTGAAGCCCAAAACTCCTAGGTACCGTCTCATATCTTAAAAGCTGTAGAGCCGGCTACAGATTTATTGATCCGGCTGGTATCTTCAGTCAATCTGCCGGTGCCGTAGAAAGTATGGAAACCAAGATGCTACTGTCTTAGTCTGGCGAAAGTCCAGTCATTTAAGCTTAAATTAGGTAAGAATCTCGGAATTCGATATACCCATTTATATGTCTGTAAATACTTGTATATTGACACCCTAAAGTTGTCTCAAAACCACATAAATGGGTATATCGAATTCCGAGGTGAACTTACTATAATGACTGGACTATAGATGTTTCCGCCTCTTCTTCCTCCCTGCAGTTTTGATAACTTACGTCCTCGAAAAGGAGGCTCTACATGAAAATGGAACATTCAGTACCATTTCACTGTTGTACCAGGCATTCAAGGACGGACCGACAGAAGGACAAAAAGATAACCGGATTTCAACTCGCATAGTCATCCTGATCATTTATATATGTATGCATAATCCTATATCTATATCTATATATAAAAGATGTCTTTAAAGCCATAAGAAAAATTTTTTTCCAAAAAATATTAAACACTTTGAAGTGCTCTTTAATAAAATTCGAAAAATTTCCAAAAATTCGAAAACGATTTTCAAATACAACAAAATTGTTTTCACTTTTCTGAAGAATTTCCCTAAAACGCTTTGCAACTTCAACGCAGAGCATAAAAAAGCCTTTTTTTACCGCCCAACAACCATCCCACAAATACAAACAGTTTATCTATGCGAACACGCCATAAACACTTGCAAAACACAATTCGCACCAACAGATTCGCGCGCCAAAAATCCAACAAGCCCAAAAAGGGAGTTACGTGCACACAAATAGGCGTGAAATCTAAGCAATCTCGCCAATGCGTTGCATACTCACAGGCGCGCAGGCCACATACTCCGCGCACTTTTTATGTTGGTGCAGTTAATTGCCCCTTGAAGAATACCTCAGCCAGCTGGAACAGTCCAAACATTTTAAACGTGGCTTCCGGTGACTTTTACGAGTAAATACTGCACGAGGAGTCCCAACAAAAAATAGGCGCAACATTGAAAAAATTGATGAAATAAAATTTTTTTCGCAATTGTCCGGCAAACCTAAAATTGCCCTGAGTGCCGTTGGTTTGCTCCTGAAAACGCTGTTAGCTGCGTGCGACTGTCTGTTGCGCGTGTCTGGAGTGAATGTGTGTGTGAGTGCGCCTTTTCGCACGCAACCCAACAATGTGTGTGCTGGTCCACCGCCAGGCCTGCAAGGCCACGCATTAGAAGCGGTGCACTGAGGAGGCGGGCGCCAAGAACACACACAATCGCACGCAGAGCTCGCACTCTAAAACACTCGCACTCTGAATGATACTCGTAAAAAGCAACAACAACAATGCATGGCATGGCCGCAGCAGATTGAATCCCAGTCATGGTCTGACTTTTCGGCTACAATGCGTAAACACGCAACGGTGGCCTGCCCCAACTCGCACACACACACACTTAAATGCTGGGAAACTGAAGTTTGCGAAGTGGCGCACCTACGCCTTTAACAGCACCGCCACCGCTGCGCCACCACCGCCGAAAATGCTGAAAGATATTTCGGATTTTTCTGCAATCCTTACTTGTTGTTATCAGGCATTGTTGTTCTTGTTGCAACAGTTGCGCTTGTTAGCAGTGCTGCCACCCTGCACCGACTGCTGCTCGAATGTCTGCACTTTCATTGTTGTTGTTGTTGTTGTGCAAAGCGATTTGGTCCGCTTGATTGCATATTTGGAAAACAGCCTCGAGTCTAATGATATGTCGAACGGGCCTACCTCCCCGCCTGCACACCTATAGAGCCACCTAATTCCTATTGCGCTTATTGTTCGGCATGCCTTTGTTTGTTGGTGTGTGTGTGGTGGTAACGGTAACGATCTAAATGGCCTGTTGTTTCGCTTAGGCGGCCGTTGGTGAGGCCTGCTCTGCCTCCTCATGCTGCGCTTGTCTACTTCTGTCTACTCCCGTTTGCGTTCGGCGCCCTGCCTCGGCTCGGTGACTGACTCGTCGTAATGTTTCTTTTACGTTGACATCTGTCACACTCTTGTGTGCAATTATATTCGCTTTGATGGCTTTTAAATTTCTACTCCGGTGTGTGTAGTTTCGCTTGAAGTCAGAAGACTGAAGCCCGCAGCCCGTAGGTTGCATGTTGTTGCGGCCTTTGCGGTTGTTGGCGCCCGGTGTTGTGTCAATACATGGAAAATATTTGCAATGTGTTGCAATTTTCAAAAATTCTTTGGGGGCTCATCGTCAACGGCTTGATGGTTGATCCGCTTGAAGGTTGAAGGTGAAAGAGTGTGACTTAAATTTAAGGAGAAAATTTATGCAGAAAATGAAGAAGAAACTGAATTATGTTAAATGCATTGCTCTTCAGTTATATTAAATTTTGTTTCAATGAAGAGGCTTAGCAATTGGATTTGAGAATTATATATAGTTATTTTATTCCGACTTTGTTTAACATACTTGCATATTAAAGGCCTGGAAGATCTATGAGTTGCCATACAATTTAGTTTAAAAGGTTTTTATGTGAATGTCCTTTGTTTAAAAATTAATGAATGTTTTAAGGTGTGCCCATAATTCGAGAAGTTTTTTCGTAATGACGAGAATATTCTTGTGAGAACTTCCACTTAGCAGAATTGTGAGAATTTTTAGGTTTAGTACAAGTTCCAGAGTTGCCGTTGGAGTTGTTCCTAAAGTTCCGGTTATGCACAGTGCAGCGAGCCTCTGAATCCTTTCCATTGACTTCCCATAGGTGGATTTCCGTACGCTTGTCCACAATACTACTGCACCGTAGAGCAGAATTGGTCCAACAATAGCTGTGTAGCACAGGGCATGAGAGAAGGAGAGAAACTCCAAGTTGTTTGCTAGCTTTTCTCACTCTTTCTTCCACTTCCAAGACTACCCCAAAGGTACTTAGTGCGGTCCTTGAGAGAGAGTTGTGGCCCGTTTATTAAAGGGAACCTCCATGGAGGAAATTTGTACTTTCTTAGGGTGCCCGCAGAGTGGACGCTTAAAGCCGAGCCGAGCGGAAATTCACGTGTTGCGTAAATGGGAAAATGCGCTCGGCTCGGCTTTCAGCGTGCACTCTTCGGGTGCCCTTAGGTTCAACTTCAGATCCGCTTGCGATGCTCAGTTCTGGACTGTATTGAGAATGGTGGTCAGTAGACACCTACCCGGTATTAAGATGGCAATGTTGTCCACATATGCCACCAACATAGGTTTTTGCCTTCCAAGTTACTTAGCAGCTTATTCACCACGAATGTCCATAGAAGCGGAGACATCACTTCACCTTGGGAGTACCTCTACAGACTTCTTTGGTCATTTTAGCGTCGTTCCTATCTGCTCTTATCAAGAGGCTTCTGATCCAGCGTTATATAGGGGGGCGCCATTATTCCGATCTAATGGTATCTGTGGTCAGAGAACGAAGGTGTGCCTAGAACGTTTCTGGCAGTGGGTCCTATGCAGGTAGGTTCCTCGCCTCGATTAGCTATCACTAGACTACTTTGTAAAATATAATTGAGTAGGAACTCAACTTATTTAATAAATAAGTACTTTTACAGAATATAAGGTTTAGAATGCGACGATTCATTTTGATATCCTTGAGATTGGTTGAAAACATCGACATTATTATCAAAAACCGTACTCCTTCGAGCAGAAGTTGGTGAATATTTCTAGGAAAGTTGTCCAGCCGTTTCTGTTCATAAGTTTTAATCAATTTAAAAACTCGAAGAGCATCCACACCAAATCGGTTCGGTCTGTATATCAATCCTCGATGACCTGTCTGACTTTTGAAATCAAAAATCTGTTGACTTTGGCTCCGTTCTTAGGAGCGGGAGGGGATATTTTGTACACGTCTTTAGCTTTAAAATTTATTTATTTTTCTTGTTAGACTAAATTCAAAAAAGAGACAGAGAGAGACAAAGTTGAGTGAGCTGTCAGCGCCGTCACAAACCAACCTCAGTTCCATATCGATATTAAATTTTTATTTTTATTGTTTCGAACCAAATATTTCTCTACACATGTGTGGGTATGTATGTGTGTTCGTACATTGCCAAAAACTTACTTAAATCAATATTGAACTTGCACTCATGTCAGCGTGCAGAATGTTGTGAAAAAAGAGATGACACGGCGCCTGAGTGTTGCGTCGTGAGTTTGTTCTACACGTAAAGTTAAAAATGTTTAATGTTAAATATAAACAGGCAAACGTTTGTGCTTATTTATATAAGTACCTAGCTCACATGCACATGTATGCATGTGTGTATATGTGTGTATGTGGGGGCATGTGAGCTGAGAGCGTAGCTGCCAAGCGAGTTGACAGTTTAAAGTTTGTTTGACAACTTGCGACAATGCGCTTTTGTGTGCGTGTCGAAGCGTCTTCACCAATTCAGCATGCACCGTTAGCCGAGGTGGTGAAGGAGTATACAGCAAGGTAGGTTTGTGTGTTTATCCCGTTCACTTGCCTGCACTGCATTGTGCCACACATTTTGGTCCTTTGAGATGCTCGCTTGTTGGCCGAAAAGTTAAGAAGCACGTAAAGTTACGAAACATCTTCGCTGCGCTGGGCTGTTGTTCTTGTTGCTTCTATGGACTTTAGCACTTACTTTGTTGTGTACACTCACATTTGTAATACATATTTTTGTCACTTGCCTCGATAAGTAAATTTCGTTTTACTTCTTCTTAAGCACATTTCCCAAGCTCCAAACAAGTCCCACCTTATATAAATATGTATGTGAGTCCACATGTACTTTTTATATTCACACACGCTCAGTTGGTCAGTTGCGAAAGCATGCAGTAACATTGAGAAGTCGAATAAAAGGTCAGACATTGTCAATTTGGCACACAAAGCGAATGTCCGATTCTTGCACTGGTGTCGCCACGACGCTCTGCCGAGCGATTTACTGTTGACTGTTGAGTAGGCAGCGTAATGGTTGTTTCGAGGTGGAAGTTCCTGAAGGAGTAGAGTTTACGGCAAAGCACTGAATACTATTTTGAAGTGCGGTTGATATTAATTTACTAACTGACTAGACATGTATGGTTCCCTCATAAAAATTAGGGTATTTCCCATATAAAGATTACTGCCCAAGACCCTCTCAGGCAGTTTACTCATAGTCGTCCACAGTAAAACTAACCAGTAGGAATGAAATTTAAACCTAAATTTGCTGACCTAATTTTAAGAATTCTTTGAGGATAAGATATCTTGTCTTTCCATATAAGAGCCCTTTTGGATCTATCAGTTTGTGCGGCAGCTATATGGTATAGTGGTTCGATATCGGCAATTCTGAGAAATGAGCAGATTTCTATGAAGAAGCACACGTGTTCAGATCGATATCTCAAAAACAGAGGATTATAGCTAAAACCATCCCGACGTTTCTTTCGGCAACAATCTGAGCTCTTAAGTCTCAGCATAAGTCTCATCCTTGAACTTATATTAAATACATTCTCACATATTTCTTAACTGTTTTGAAACTCCCAGGAAATCTTCAGTTGGGGACCAACTCTTTTTAGAATAAAACAGGAAAAACTTCATCTCATGTTTATTCAGGAACCCAGTAAAAATCAATTTTGAACTAACGGGTTTTTTCAATAAAGCGCTATAAATGTCCTATTCCTGTGACAATTAATCTGATGCCATTAAGTCTAGACGCTGAACCGAATTTTCGACGGTTTTCAACCATAAACCGGCCATTTCACGTTCGATATTCGTACAAAATTCATCAATTGTCGCTGGCTTGTTGGCATAAACCATAGACTTGACGTAGCTCCACAGGAAATAGTCTTACGGCGTTAAATCGTACAACCGAGGCGGTAAGATAACACGATCACCAAACTTGGTTTTCAATAAATCGATTGTGACATTCGCTGTGTAGCTTGCGGCGCCGTGTTGTTGGAATCACATATTGTCCAATTCCATTTCATCCAATACGGGACAAAAATATTCGGTTATCATTGAGTGGTAGCGGTTCCCATCCACAGTAACGTATCGGCCTTGATCATTACGGATGAAGTACGGCCCAATGACGCCGCCGGTTCATAAACCTCACAAAACGCAATTTTTTCGGGAAGCCTTTCAGCCAGAAATGAGCCTCATCGCATCGGATAATTTTCAAGCTGTTGCTCAGTCTAAATTCACGAACATACGACGATTCTGGTGGTCAAGTGGCTTCAGCTCTTATGTCAATTTAAATTTGTAAGGATGTAGGCCAAAATCTTTCCGCAAAATTCGCCACAACGACGTTACAGAGATGCCCAACACTTGAGAACGACGTGTGAGAGGCTGATTTGGGTTTTCTCAATAGTTGAATTTTAATAATTTCGACTCGTTGTTGGATCATTTATCTTTCCATGAAAATATAGCAAACCTTACTGAAGAAAAATGTCAAAAGAGCTGGAAAAATATGGCGGCGTTTGTTGTCTCTATCGATCTACTGTTGAAGAACCCGTTATTTATTTTTTCCTATTTTTAACGTTTTTCGAGTTTAAGCGTTTTAAGGATTATATACTCGCTATGAACACAGTATGCATGCAAATCTTCCAAACACGTGGACAGTATTCCAGTATATCTAAACTTCAAGCTTAACACTTTTTATTTTACTTCTATGCTACCTTGCTTTGTGAGTACTCAGTCCTTAGTCTTCCCCAAGAAGTTAAAAAGCATTAAAAAAAATGCAAAAGCAACAACAAATAGACAAATGAGCAAGTGTTTAAAGTAATGTAAACCGCCGTTCTTAACAAGCTTTCAAGACGAGTTGTTGTTGTTCTCTCATCATTGTTGTTGCGTTTTGCGCTTGACTTATGATGCTGCCACAGTTTCGCCTTTAATTGCTATTGCGCTTCTCGGCAATCCTTCATAATACTTTTAAAAGTGCTCGCTCGTCACTCAGCCAAATGCATGCAAACAGGAAAGTGGTGGTCTCACCTATACACCACCGCGCCCTCTCCCCAAGCAAGTGGACACGGTGCTCGTAAGACGATGATTGAACGCGTGTCCGTCAGAAATTTTCTAATTGCTATTTCGTGCGTTTTTTCATCATTTTTCATTTTATCCCACCTAATGCCAGGCGCTTAGTGCAACAACAAAAAAAAAACAAAAGAGAGCGAAGAAAGTGATGAAAAGCTGATATGCGAGCCAGCCAAGAAAGGTAATTTCGCTTTTCAGCTGGAAAAGGGTTGTTGAATTCGCGGCTTTTGTTGGTTGTTTAGGGCAAAAATTCATGGGCTTGTCGCGTTTGCCTTTTTTGGTGTCTTTCGCGCTTTTTTGGGAGTTTTCTAATTTGATTTGTTGTTGACAAATTAAGGGCTTTTGTATGAAACCGACAACTGAGCCTAAATATTTCTCCTCATTAAAGCGCTTTTTGTCGAATAAGGTATTTCGAGCCGACGCAATGTCAACGCAAGAAAATATTAGAGATCATTTTTCAAAATTTTTGGCTCAATTTTATAATATTCCCTAAAAGTTTGCATTTGCAAAATTTAAATCGGAGTTCTTTTGTAAGCTTTCTATTTGTAGCTTTTACTTATTTTGTTTGAATTGTGAATCCAAAATTTTGATGAAATTGTATTTTCTTGTAGAAAGCTGGCAAATAATAAGAAAATGAGACATCATTTGAGGTAATTCCATGCAGGAAGCATGATATTTTTTGTTTAGATAGATTATTCACAAAACAGTTTTCAAGTAGTTGAACTCTCGGTAGGTATATGAGTTATATGTCAGGCTTAGACTCTGCTCCCTTCATTGAAATATAAAGCTGTTTTCACAAAGTTCTCATATTGTTGATTTTCTTTCGTATCCTATCTTTACTCCTCTCATTCCGGACCTTACTATATAATCCACACTTCGGAAGTGGTAAAAACAGAGTGTCAAGTACCTAGGCATCTTTATTGACTCCAGCTTAAAGCCTTAACCAACACGTGTTCCAGACTTTGGATATGTAAATTTCTGAAAAATGTAATCCTACCATAGATCTTATAAGATCTAAGGCCATATTTATGTAACCAAACTTATATATAATATATTGTGAAACTATTCAATCGCTTTACACTTACGATACGATCCTGTATTTAAATTTTTTATTAAGGGGGTATTCCGGTGTAGACGCTTAAATTTTAAGCGATTCTTTCCGATTGACATGATTTCAACCCTTGTAGCAATCTAAAACAAACAAATTGAAAAACTTCTCATAAGTAAACGGTAGAACACGGTCCAGTTGCCACGACGCTAAAACAAAACTACAAAAAAAAACTTCAAAAACTCTTTTAGGGAGATGTTTTTGAATATCTAAACTATTGAATACAAACAACAAAACAACCGAAACAAATTTCGGCTTTTTTTAATTTCTAGATTAGAATCTTCTCTTTCTTTATTGTCATAGACACCACTTGCGCTTACGCGGTTATAACCGACTTTACAACAGCTCCTTAGTCGTTCTTACTTTTCGTTGTTTGGCGCCAATTTGATATTTCAAGTGTAGAGAGGTCCTTCTCCAACTGGTCTTTCCAACGGAATGGAGGTCTTCCTCTTCCTCTGATTCTCCCGGCGGAACCTGCGTCGAATACTTCTAGAGCTGGAGTGTTTTCATCCATTTGGACTACATTTGATTTAGCCAGCGTAGCCTCTTAATTCGCGGAACTATGTCGTCGTATATCTCGTAAACTCGTAACACTGACTCATCCGATGTTGTCATCGTCCATGCCTCTGAATCATATAAGTAGCAGTAGGGAGATTATGAGTGACTTATAGAACTTGGTTTTTGGTTTAGAGAGGACTTTACTTCTCTATTGCCTAATGGTGAGGTTGTTGAGGCCAATGATGTCAATATCATCAGCGTACGCCATCTGCTATACATTTTATTTCAAAAGGGGGTCTATCGTCCGAGGCTGGTGTTTTTTTTCATGAAGTATGTTTTTTACTTGGTGGGTCCCAAACCCAGGGCACAACTCTGGGAAGAGATATTTCGCCTTCCTAATTTAGCTCGCCTTCAGACGTATGTTTTTTGGCAACCCAGGGATGCTTAGTCTAAGATCGGAAGTCGTGAGCTGCTTAAGCCATATGTAGAATATTCATATCTGGCCAAAGTCAATGACGCTCGGAGAACTTTCTAGTCTAGAATACCTCCAGTTTAGTTGTTACTTTAGCTCAGTGGACGGTACTGATATAATGAGATAGTTTATGCTTTATTAAAATTTAAATGGCTGGAGGTGGTAACATTAGGGTTGGGTCTTTGCGCCAGGTGGATACGTACTAGAGCTTCATACCCGTTAATTGGCTACAATTCTATTTACTTTGATTAAATCGTCAGATTTTTTCACATTCACTACTTATTCCTTGGTTAAGTCCGATTCAAATTGATATACAGGACTTGAGTTCTTTTGAAAATACCGTATTGGCCCTGTCTTGTTGGTCTCTGCACAGAGTAAAGAATGACAAAATCTAGGTCCCGTTGATATTGTGGATCGTTTCTTTTTTTTGCTTAAAAAGTTTTTATTGAAATTATAGCTAGTGACCAATTGCTAACTGATAAATATTAATTAACAAAATTGTTACTCAATTTAACAGCTTTCACCTGTAATAACAATAGCAAAGCAACACAAATTTTAATAAACTCAAGCGCGGCCCATGCGTGGCCAAACTTTTATAATATTTTGTCAGGAAGAGCGCCAAAACATGTGTGATAAAAATCAAATTATTGCCAAAAATCCGTCATTGATTTATTGCCTTTCACTGGCACTCACACCACCACACACACAGACGAAAGTGTGGTATCACCAACAAGCAAAGCATTTGCAACCGCTTACAGTTACGTGAAATAGAGACGCTTAGTGAAAGTGGTGGCAATATGACATGTGACTTATGACTTGCCACGTAACTAAAAGTAAACAAACCCGAAAATATGACGATTCCATTTGACTCTCCGCCGGTACCACCGCCGCCACCGCCGGTTAAACGCCCACGCGCCGCGCCAAAAGCAGGAAAAATTGTAATAATAAAATGCAGAAAAACAAACTCCCGTCGCGGTGAATGCGTACGAGTTCGTGCAACAAGATATTGAAACGTCACATATGCTGCTTTCGAAGCGCCACACTCGCGTGCACCAATGTGTGCCTCTGCCTGTGCCTCTGCCTGTGCTTCCGTCTCCGTCTGAATGTTTGTGCATAAACAGTATGCTGCCTGGTTTTGCACGTCAATATTCCACAGGAACTCATAAAACTTCGTTTCTTAGCTTGATTTTTTTTTAAGTTTGTTCGTTTTTCTGTTTCTTCTGTGTTGAAAGCTTATTGCAACTTCATTCGTGAGCATTAAAACTGTCAGTTTTCGAAGCGACTGTAGTCACGTGGCTAAGCACTGCATAGGCGAGCAGTAAAGTAACACCTTCACACATGATTTATTTCGCCGGTATCAACCGCAACAGGAAGTTGGCGCAAAGAGACAGTGCAATAGCCCACGTTCCCTGTGAGAAATATTTGCTGAATATCAATTTGTGCAAAATTTGAAGATTTTGACAGTCGCAAACTGAGGTTTCCAACCTGACCTGAAATCATGGAAGATTTCTGGAACAAAGGCTTACCAATAATGTGCATTAAACGGTTTTAAAAAATTGAGTTAATGAAAGCTTTCGACAAGTTCATGTTTGTCATAATATTTCGTCTGTTTGATATCCGATTGCCAATCAAAACTGTTAAGGGAACCTCTAAAGCCCTGCTATAGCAACAACTCAGTCAACAAGTAATGACTGTTGAAGCGGTAAACTGTTCTTAACCGTATAAAAACCCGGTAAGTTCCAGTTACATAGACCCAAAAGGTTCAAAATCATAATAAACCTCCCAAGGAACAAACTCAGGCTACTGGTCGCGTGGTACACTGGTCACTGCAGGCTGAACAGGCATCTGCACAGCATGGGCCTATCAGCTTGCGACAGCTGTCGTTTCTGCGGCATGGAGCCTGAAACCCCGGAGCATCTGCTGTTTAACTGCCTAGCAGTCTGTAGACGCAGATCAAAGGCCCTTGGAGTGCTGTCTCTGGATAGGGATCGCATTGCCTCGCTACCGCCTGGAAGTCTACTGGACTTTATCAATAGGCTGGGTCTAAGCGAGTCAATGTGAGTAAGGAGAGGGCACAATAGACCAAAGGTCGCAGTGCATTCCTCATTTGCATTCATTCATTCATTCATACATAGACCCAAATGTCGTTGTGGTTCGTATGGAGTAATAAGTCATCAGTGTCGCTAGAAAAGTTCGCACGATTCAAGATTCAATTATCCGAAAATATTTCCGATTTGGGCCGAAAATATTGCGACGGTTGGGAAGAAAAAAATAGCGCCATCTACGCATATCAGAACCTATTTTTCATGAAACTCTCAATTGTCCAAATACTGAGACACTTTAAAAGCGGCACTCTTAAAAAAAATCAAGCCGCCTAAAACGTGGCACGAAAGTCGTAGTTCACACCGAAAATATGTTGACATACCACGTGCTCGACGACACCGGTAACATGTTGTCTGTTCACCAATCAGCCGCTTTTTGACAACAACTCCACCCACAAGCATCGCTTTCACACTGCAGCATGACCTTTTTGCCAGCGGCGCTGCTGCAACTTCTGCTGCAAAGCGTTGAAGGAACGTGCAACGAAAACTTAAACAAACACGATTATTGAGTGTTGCAAGAGTAGCCGTAACAACAGCAACAACGGCAGTTATAGAGGAAGCAATGTGTGTCGACCGGAAGACGTTTTGCTTGGGTGATCTTAACATGTTTTCTGCGCCAGCTGGTGCCGATGATTGAAAAGGTGTTGAATGTACACATTAAAAATTAACTGTAATTTTAAGTTGTGAAAAGCGAGTGTACAAATAGTATTTTGTGTAAGTGAGGCCAGTAAATGTTGGATATTCGTAGGAATTTCACAGTTCGCTGCAAAATTGTGCCGAAGGTGAGCGAAAAATCCTCAGCATTTAGACATTTGCAAGGAGCTGCCGTGACTCTGTTTGCCCTTGCCTCTTTATAAGTCTCTTTCTCTTGGTATTTTATTATGCCCGACATGCTCTCACTCGATATGGACGTGCCGCACATACCGATTGCGTAAGTACCGGTGCAGTTCACCGAAATACACGCCACATAAATATTCACACACACGAGAGTTATGCGATTTTTTACAGCCAATTTCGCGACTGTCTCGCCTTGTTAGTACCACCAGCAGAAATTGTCGCTGTGCCAGAAGCCACATACTTGAAAATACCTTTCTTTGAATACTTGTGGCGGAAAAAATCCTTCAAATTGCCCAGGAAAATAGTTTCCAATCATTCGTGAGGTATGCAATAGTGTGCGAACCGAGTAGAATGGTTCCTTTCAGTTTATATTTCCCTTTAGTGTAATTTGTGGCCGCAAGAAAAAATGTCTTAAATATCTAGTAAATTATTGTGAGCTGAAAGTTTTTAGAATGTTAGATTACAAACATTTAGATATAACCGAAATTATTCCACAACTTTCACGATATTTTACTTATTTTTTCCAAAAACTCAGCATTTCAGATCTTCTGTTACCAATGTTGCCTTAAATATAATTTGAATCATCAAAAATCGCTTTATTGTTTTTCAAAATATTCTCCATTGAAATGTATATACTTTTGCATGCGTTTGAACTGATTTTCAAAGCTTTTTTAATACACTGATTGAGGCACATCCAAATCATGCGTTATAAATCCATAAAACGTCTCTTCAGATGTCGAAAATCGTTGCCTTCTTAGTTTATTTTTTATACACGGAAATTCAAAGAAGTCATTTGGTGCCGAGTGAGGACTGCTCATCAAGTTGTTTATGTGTATGTGCGATTATACAAGCCCGATTGGACTTAACATCGATAAGCAGGTCTTTGATGCAGCTTCATCGCCAAAAATTTAATTATGTTCATCGATGACTGTTGCTGAGATAATGCACTTCGAAAGTTGTAAAAATTAATCACGCACATTTAATTCCATTTTTTGACTGAGGTTAATATTTTAAGTTACTGTAAACAACATAAATAGCGTTCGTATGTCAGATCGTTCTGTGTAACATCAAAAATGTTAAACTTTGTAAATAAGTTGTGAGTTGCCAGGTTGCAACACTAGTATTGTCAAATTTCAAAATCTGTTTTCAACGAAAGTAGCCTTCACTTAATCAAAATATTTACTCATAAACTGACTATCTGTTATCAGAGTTTTCACCGTAAATGTTTAGCTTGTATTAAGTTCTACCTTTATAACCGCGGTCATATCAAATCCTTCATCGATACCGGCTCTGGTTTCATTGATTCCTACATTCTAAAGTTACAGTTGACACCGCTAATATGCTTCATGTTGCAATACGCCTCGTTGGTCTGAAGATTTCACCACGAATAATTTATTAAAATGGTTTAGTCTTCAGCTATTGAATTGTAGTGTCCCAATTTTTACTTATTATACTACTCTCACAAATATTAACTGTACAGGGAAAAAAAAAAAGGTAAAAAAAGAAATAAATAGTTTTTGGTAAAATTTCAAATTTTCCATGTGTTTATCTTATTGACAACTCTTTAAATATTACTGAGCAGATTCTTCAAAAGAAGTAAGTGTGGAGGCGTCCTACAATCTCACGAGGAATTTAATAGTTCCCAAACGCAAGTTTCAAAAATTACAGCAACATCATATAAGTTGACTGGATATGTACGAGGTTTGACAATTAAGTAATGAGACTAATTTCATTGCTGCGCTTGTGGTAAGCCTGTGACCTTGTAATTTCCTTTCTCTTTTTTCGACATCCCTCCCCTCTCCATTGATAGCTTGTTTAGTTCGTCTGCTGCGTCAAGTTGAGTAGACGTGTGTTGTAGAGCAAGTCGAAGGTGAAAACGATGATTATTGCCTTTTTTGATAGCCGTGAAATCGTCCATAAAGAATTCGTTCCACCGGAGAAAACTGTGAATCAGGTCTACTATTGCCAAGTACTGAAAGATCACGAAAACGAGTCAACAGGCTGCGCCCAGACATCGCTCGTAACTGGATCCTCCATCACGCCAGCGCGCCGTGCCACACCACCCTCAGCGTGTCCCAGTATTTGGCCTCTAAAGAGATCGCCGTATTGCAACAGCCGCCTTATTCGCCCGACATGTCACCCTGTGACTTTTTTTGTTTCCGAAAACAAAATCGGTGGTCAAAGGAACCCACTTTGAGGCGATTACGGACATCCAGACGGCCGTGACGAGGGTACTCGCGGACATCCCAGTCGAAGCGTTCCAGAAATATTACGAAGCATGGAAAACGCGCTGGAATCGCTGTCGCCCAAGGCGACTACTTTGAAGGGGATGGCAGAGTTGTAGAATAATTTTCAAATATACGGTTTTTATGGAATCAGTCTCATTACTTAATTGTCATTCTTCGTAATTACAAAGAGTAGATCGTGGCAAGTGAGAATTTCCGACTGAAATTTAGAACTACTTGGCTGCTTAAGTTGTACAGCTTCATTAGGAAAAGACACGAAAGGAGAAAGCTAGGCCACTAGTCACTTAACGGGAAAATAACGAGTTTCATGTGTTGCTGTTTAAGGTAACGTGTTATTTGGACTGCTTAGCTCTGTCCATAGAGTTCTGCTACTTGTCTCTTGACTCAGAAGCGCCTTAAGGTATGCAACATCCTACAACATTTAAGCACAAATGAACTCGTAAAGTCAGTAAGATGCTGTGCTACTTTGCAGTAACCATTAAGTGTGCCAAGGTATATTAAGTTGGCGTGTGCGTGCATGCGAGGCGATACCAACAACAAAGCATATTAAGGTACGACTTAATAAACAAGTGCCATGCAACACATATTACCAAAAAAGAAAAAAAAAAAAAACAAATAAGTAAAATACCTAAAACGAAGTAAAAGATGTGAAGAATATTGCTTATCGCACAAGATTTTCCCACAACAACAGCAAAGAAGAGGAAACGGAAAAAAAGATTTGGTCAGGAGGTGTGCGAGTAAACGAGCTTATTGGGTGGAAAATGCTCAGATCTCGAACGAAACACACGCTGCCACAGAACACAGAGCCTGACTGAGCAACTACACATGTTGCCACATTGCCACACATACCTATGCAATCAGCTGGCCACACTCTAGCCAGTCTTCAAAGCAGAAGAAGCAGCAGCGGTAGCGGTGAAGGCGGGGGTAGTTAAATGGCAAGTTTTTCTTATGCCTTGCGAGATTGCATGTGGTGGGCGGGGAGGCCGAGTCGAATCCATTAACCTGATGTTTACTTTTCTACATTTTCCTCAGCGGCAAGTGTACTCAGCACTCACTTTGTTTGTGTGCGTAATTGTGCTAGGTGCATGAATTCATACCACCTTCAGTGTGCCTGTGTGTGTGCGTGACGCACATCTTTTCCAGGCTATTTGCCATTTCGTTTCCTTGTTTTCTTAGTGCGTTTCAACTATTTTTGACGAGGAAATATGATATTTTTACGTTTATTTTGGGAAATTGAATAACGGAAATGTGTTTAGTGCTTACGATACTCATGCATGGGTATGTAGATGTAGTATGTTTGTATAGAAATGCATCCCTACAGGGAAAAAAATTTTAGAAAATCATTTTCTTTGATTGAAGAAACGAATCTGTAGTAATTTCGGCTGAGTTTGACTTGGAGGTTGGGGCGATGAAGAACTGTGAACGCGAATAACACGAGAAAAGGATGTTGTACAGGTGCTTGAGAGAGAGTTTTGTGAAGAATATTCTTTATATTTTGTTTAAATGAAGACTAAATTTCGGAATGAAGTCAGTCTAAAACGCGAAATGAAAAGAAACAAATAATCGACAATTTTATAAGTCAAAACCGTTCATTCTAGGGTTACCACCGGTAATAATATATTTGATTTAGGAATACCTTTTTCTCAGAAGGTTTCTTTTAGCTCAAGCATGCCTTCATATTGATACGGGCATGCAGTAATGCTTATGTAAGAGATATTTGCACAGCTGTGTATGTGTGTGTGTTTAAGTAAGTGAACTATTTTCGCTTCGCCCATTACACCAAACTCACTTTTTCGGCTGCCGTGAAAATCCTTAAACACACACCGTTGCAAACATGTCCTTACACATAAATAAATAAATACACTGGCACACACATGCACACACACACGCATATGAAGCGAGTTGCAAAGGATTCGCTGCACTTCCACCCAGCGCCGCTCGTAGATTTTGTTAAGTTGACGTAAATTACTTCCATTACATTAACACGCAAGCTTGTTAAATGATATTGTAACGCAACACTCACGCACACACACACACTCACGTGAAGCACATGTGCTGCTTTTAGTGTGTGGGGCAAGTGTTGTGCCCCATGGGTGGCTCTAAGGTGTTACAGGCGGCACCTATTGCAGTTGCCGTATCGGTGTTTTGGAAACGTCAGCTGTTAATAGGTTTATAGATTCATAAGATTTATGCTGTGCCGCGTTTGGCTGGTAGGAGAGGCACATACATAAATAAAGCAGTGGTGGTGGATTTAAGTTAATGAAGCGAAAGTTGAGAAGGAATTTACGGGAAAAGTTTTGAATGGATGTTAAAATTGAGAAATGGCCTTGAAAGATTTTGGCTATAAAGGGGATTGGTTGAGATGTATGAACAATGAACAATGTGAAAATATTAGAAAATAGTATGTGAACGGTACCTGAATGGCCAAATATCAAAGAGCGGAAGACTCTTATAGCTTTCAAACTTGCTTTTGAAGTTTTGCCATAGTCGTAGGCAAAACAGTATTGCTTATTAGTTCATAGCTGCTGGTATATCAGTGAAGGTACTCTAATATCTCTTGATACATAATATACACCGAGTGATGGTACGGAGGTCAATGACAGGTCAATAGCGTACATGAAGTCAAACCGCTATCCATTGCAAGCGAAAAGTTCGAGTTCCCGCGAAAAACGAGAGTGACTCTTGCGCTGCTTCGTTCTGGATACTGTATCAGGTTAAACTCCTACTTATCCGGGGTTCAATGAGTCCCTGCAAGACTCCGGCCACCCCTTTGCATGCCATACTAACCCTATTCAACTAACACTTCTTCCCTTTGGTTCACCTACGTCGAAACAGCATCTTTCACGGTAACGTTGACGACAACTTATCTAATCCTTGCCCTCCTAATGGGTATTAGGTACCCCTTATAATAACAACAACAGGGGTTATCTGAGTTCGAACGCTCTAAAAAATCTAACCCATACTTTGTTAAGAGTTCCTATTTCTATGTTTAGTCTCAGTAACGCTCCTCCCTCTTACAGTTCTAAAGACATGTTTTAAATTATATATTTAAGGTCTATGGATTCAAAGATTTGTGCTTGTTGTTCCAAAGCAAATCCACATAATAAATAAAGTTTTTTGGGCAGTCTACTTTATTACGGACACAAGTATTCGAGCGGCACAAGCATTCAGTGACGGTTGTAAAGTTGTTGAAACCATGCTTCATGGGATTCGTCCTTGCACTTCTGATAACATTGAAAAGTTAAAGAAACGGTACTTGAAAGATCGATTCAACTAGTTAGTTAATGTTTTTGTTAGATTCATATCAATACACCTAAATTTTTGGGAAAAACGACTTGCTGGGTATATTTTCTTTTTATATATCGGGAAACTCACAATTTTATCGTAAATTTTGACTACACATATCAGAACATTTTGATATGTGAGCGCTATTTGTGTAGTTTACAGTAACTTAAAATATTCTTTTCGACCAAAAAGTAGAATTAAATCGCGAACATTTTCACGCGATTATTTTTTACAACTTTCGACGTGGATGAGTGCTTGGACGCACTTAGTTTAATTTGTGGCGATGAAGCTCCAACAAGGATCAGTGTTTATTGATGGTATCGCGGTCGTAGATGACTCTAAAACGAATTTCGGGAAGGTCATAAAAAACAGTTCTTGTTCCGAAAACTATTGATGCTGTGCGTAAACTAATATTGCAAGAATGAACATTTTGCTATAAAACAAGAAAAAACGTTAACTTCGGTGGCACCGAAGCTAAATACCCTTCACAGGTGTATTTCTGTTAGTAACTATGTGTCCATTTTGTATGGAAGCTATATGCTATAGTAACCCGTTCTGAACAAGTTTTTTAGAGATTACATTTTTGCCTTAAAAAATAATCTATACCAAATTTCGTGAATATATCTTGTCAAATGTGAAAGTTGTCCATACAAGAACTTGATTCCGATCGTTCAGTTTGTATGACAGCTATATGTTATAGTTAACCGATCTAAACAATTTCTTCGGAGATTACATTGTTGTCTTAGAAAATAATATATACAAAGTTTCGTGAAGATACATTGTCAAATGCGAAAGTTTTCCATATCAGAACTTGATTCCGATCGTTCAGTTTATATGGCAGCTATATGTTATAGTGGTCCGATATCGGCCGTTCCGACAAATGAGCAGCTTCTTGAAGAGAAAATGACGTTTGCAAAATTTCAAAAGGATATCTTAAAAACTGAGGGACTAGTTCGTATATATACAGACAGACGGACAGACAGACGGACATGGCTAAATCGACTCAGCTCAACATACTGATCATTTATATATATACTTTATAGGGTCTCCGACGCTTCCTTCTGGGTGTTACAAACATCGTGACAAACTTAATATACCCTGTTCAGGGTATAAAAATGGTTCACGTTAGATCCTACACAATTCGTCAATCGCTCAAAAAAATGATCATGTTGATTTGTCGCAAGAAATGCTTTGTTTATGTCTACGATATCGCAATAGAATTCAATAAACTTTGTTCCCTCACGAAGCACTTCCAAGCAATTGGTTGCCTATTTTTTTGGAAGCACTGAGCATGTCGTGATTATACCACTAGAATAATGCAGAACAGAAAATACTGATTGGTATGCAACCATTTGTTTGCCGGTTGTCTTTCAAGAAATGAGGGAAACTAACAGCCGATGACCGATCACTTTTCACCACGACAATACTATTTCCCACACATTGACTGAAACCATTGCCTTTTTTAGTACTAAGAATACCAATTTGATGAGTCATCCTCCTTATAGTCCTGACATGGTACCAAATGACTTCTTTTTTTTACCGTACGTAAAAGATAAACTAATAGGTCAGCATATTTCGACACCTGAATAGGCGATTGACGAGTTCAAAAGGCATGTGTTGGAGATATCTCAATCTGAGTGGAAAAGTTTTTCAAAAGTGGTTCTAACCGATGCAGAAGTGTATAAATCTTAATGGAGAATTTTTTGAAAATGACTTTATTCATAATTTTCGAGGATTACATTTTTTTTCGAATCCCGGGTCTGTGGATTTATGATGGCATGCTTGTATTAGTTCAGGAGCTTATTTTAAAGGCAATAACAACAATCTGTATTGAAATCCGTGAAAATAATTTTTTTGTGTTGGTAGTCTATGTTGATCAAACAGTATCTCATTGTAGGTACAGCTTTTATTCTCTCAAGCTGTACATACTGTATGTATGAAAATATTATCATACCATCTTCAATCGATAAACTTTCTAAAGATTACTTTTATTGAAACTATTTTTTAAACTTTTATTTATTACTTTGTATAGGTTTTTAATAATAGAATATTAGATAATTTACACAACTGTTCGACATGTTTTGTGGTTCATGATCTTAAGAATATACCCTGTCAAAGTGATTCCCATGCCAGAATTAGTTGGACTTTAATGGATAATGTTTCTTGCTCTCAAACACATTTTAATCGTTTCATTTCCTTCATAACTCTTTATCAGTACTTAAAAAAACATTCACTTAAGTTATGACTAAAAAAAAAAAAAAAAAATATGCGTTCGAAACCGTTTGTTGTCCGCAAATTCATGAAATCATAAAAACATCAAAACCTTAAATAAAACGGAAAGGATTGCGAAGAAATTATGCGATAAAAAATCATGGCGCTGTAAAAGGCGAAATGTCTTCCAAGCGAGCGGCAAAGAACAATGTCCAACTATTATGAAGAACAATGAAGAGAAGACATGAAAAAATTAGCGGCGAAATAAAGAAGTTTAATGATTAAAACGTTTTATCTTTTGCACACCTCAGTTACGCCTCCATCACCTGAAGCCACCAGAAAACACCACAACGCCAACACAAACAGTTATTTATAACTTACAGTAGATGCGCTGTTAACTGTTGTTGATGGGCAAAATGAGAAAAAAAATGCGTAATTTAAATATCCACCACGAAGTGGATGGAGGGAGTGAGGTGGAAGGCAGAGCGAAGTAAAAAATCGAAAGTCCGAACAAGCTCGAGCGATGAGTAGACGTTTGTAGTGATTAACGCATATTTTTCATTCGCACTTGCCGCAGCCAGACGCTGGAGGACGCTGGAGCGGTTGGGGCTGGGGCGGTTTGCGGTGCAAAAACAATGCAAAACACCGACAAGCGAGTGATTTAATTAAGAAGGTGATTAAAGCTGATTCCCGTTATTTGTAACTGTGTCGGTGGCAGGCAAAAACAAGCGCAGTAATCACGGCAACAACAAGGTTGGTTTGCTAACATCGTTGGAGTGCTTGAATCTACTGTGCCACGCCGGAAGTGGGTGCGGAGCGAACTACGACTTCAGTGGCGCCCAAGATGTTGTTGGCACTTCCGCAACGCCGTGTTGGTACCCTGATGGCAGGATGTTCATGCTTAGTGCGCGCTTATGTAAAGGCCGACCTGGATAGCGAGTGGATTGGACTGCCATGTAGCGCCATTACAATCGGAAGTTCGACCAAAGCAGATGCGGAAGTGAAATGCAAATTTTGAATCTTCAAACACAAAGCAAATGTTGTGAACACGAGTTCGACTTGTGAAGTTGAAAAGGTGGCAAACAGCTGCACGAAGATGAGCTTGACCTGCGGATTATGCGGACTGTATCGCAAGACCATCGGATAGTTTTTACACTAAAAAGTTTTAAATTTAGTTTGGAGTTTTGTTTTGCATATTTTGTTGCTTTGCAATTTTCATCGGGTCCACTGCAGGGATAAGAAGCACATCCAAGGTTGTTGCTTGCGCTGGTCAGCATTCGTTGTTGCTGTGCTGTGTCCGAACGGTGTGAAAGTTGCTTAACTGTAATTAAAATTCAATTAGGCAATCGTTTTACGGTTTTTACGAACTGGGGACGATGGGTTGCATAACGGTGTACTTGTTTACTTGTAAACAAACTGAAGGTCAAAAGTTATTCGATTGGGCTTTGATGTCTGATAGTCCCACTATTGGAATTGTTTGCACATAGTTGTTACCTCAACTAGTACGGATGTAAAGAGAAAACTTAACTATGTTTTGTTGCTTGATGGCCACATCGAGTTTTATAACTATATACAGTGAAACTTCTCTAACTCGAACTTCCGCAGCTCGAAATATTCTCTATATCGAATTTCCTTAAAATCAAAATACGTTTTTATAACATCACTATGTAATTTTTTCCCTATAAGTCGAATTTCTGTTACCCGAATATTTCTAAAACACGAACTAAAATGTCACAGGAACTGCGGCGGTAACCAAGCGTAACTCGAATTTTTCGGGGAAACACCCACCGCAATTTCGGGGAATTACCGAGCTGCGAGTCGGCGACAGATAACGACTTTTATTTTAAAGATCTTAGCAAGCGTCGCACGCACTTACATAAGATTGTATCAGTTGTTGTTAGAACTTGTAAAGTGTTTAACGCTTAAGGAAAAGTTAAAACTAATTGCAGAGGGCGAAAGAAAAAAAAAAAAAACATTGCACAAATATTTGGGATTCCTCCTAATACGTTATCAACCATTTTGAAAAACAAAGACAAACTTTTAGAACAAAAAGGTGACTATAATTTTAACTGCAAACGAAAAAGGATTACAACTTGCGTCAATAATTATGTTGATCAAGCTATGCTTGAGTGGGTTACTACCGCACGTGAGAAAAATCTTCCTCTCTCGGGAACCTTAATCAGAGAAAAAGCTAAAGAATTTGCGGTTGCTTTGGGTCGCGAAAATTTTTCTGCTAGTGTAGGGTGGTTAGATAAATTTAAAAAAGGCATAATATCGCACAAATGTCGATTTGTGGAGAAAGTGCTTCAGCCGATTTACAGTCTAGTGAAGATTGGAAAAAAAACGTTTTGCCAGATTTAATCAGACAATACCACGAAAACAATATTTTTAATGCAGATGAAACGGGCATTTTTTTTTAATGTTTACCCAATAAAACATTAGCCTTTAAAGGTCAAAAATGCTTTGGTGGCAAAAACAGCAACGGAGAGAATTACCGTTATGGTTGCAAGCAATACGAGTATTTCAGAAAAGTTGAAATTTCTAGTTATCGGCAAGTAAAAAAACCCCACGTTGTTTTAAGGGTATAAAATCACCTGATGTGGACTATGAGTACAACAAAAAAGCGTGGATGACAAGTGAAATTTATGATAAGTGGCTCAAAAATCTTGATAAAGTCTTTGTTGCCCAAAATAGGTAAATGGTACTGTTCGTTGACAATTGTCCCGCACATCCTAAAAATGTACAAGCAAATTGAAAAAACATTAAACTGCAATATTTTCCTCCTAATTTGACGTCTGTTCTACAACCAATGGACCAAGGGATTATTCAAAATCTCAAGCAACATTATAGAAAACGAATTGTGATGAAAGTTTTGGCCCATATGGAAGAACCCACTCCTACGACTGTGTCGTTACTTGATGCAATCAGGGATTTAAACAAAACCTGGAATTTGGGTGTAAAACCACAAACAATCAGCAATTGTTTTAGAAAGGCTGGTTTTAAAAGTGAGTTAATGCAGAATGCTACTACGGATGACTGGGTTGAAGAAGACGATCTTCCATTGTCTGAATTGAAACAAATTTGGACCACATATCGAACGGCAATGGCAACCGATAATGTGTCTTTTGATGATTACGTCGATATTGACGATGGTGTGCAAACAATGGGATTCCCAACAGATGAAGACATTTTAGATAGCGTCATGGAAAATCTAGTTCCTTCTAGAAAAGGTAAGTCTAAAGTAAAATTTGTAAAATGTAGCATTGTTCAACACAAATAATCTATTGTTTCAGACTTAGAGGAGGAAGTCTCTAGTGAAAGCGAGGTTGAAACAACAACTGAAACGATACCCACATTTAATCAAGCGTATTCTGCTATCCAGACCCTAAGAAATTTTACTTCGTCAAAAGAAAATGTTCCCAATGCAGTACATGCGTCAATAAATATAGTGGAGAATTTTATAGAGAAAGAGAAATGGTCCTTATTTAAACAAAAAAAAATTACCAATTTTTTCCAATAAGAATTTATATACATTAATTTATATACTACATATGTATTACAAACTGTCTTTTTAAATAAACATGTACACACATACATATGTAAATAAATTTGAACTCAACGTAGTGTATTTTCCTTAATTCGAATTTTCCGTAACTCGAACTCTACTTTCTGTCCCTTGGACATTCGAGTTAGGGAAGTTCTACTGTATATGCGGATTTACTTCTTCTTCTTCTTCTTCTTCTTCTTCTTATAAGCGCAGTAACTGCTTATGCGGCATTAGCATTTTCGCTGTTTGGCAGCAACTTGAGATTGCAGGCCTTTCTTCACCTGGTCACTCTCAGAGCCAGAGTGTTTTCGTCCATTCGGGCGACATGACCTAGCCAGCGTAGCCACTGCCTCTTAATACTTTGTCAATGTCGGACCTTACATCTTTCGCAAGCCCCTTCACTCGTAAAGATGATGACTCAGATGATATCATCGTCCATGTCTCTGCATCATATAGCGAAAGTGGATGATGATTGACTTGTAGAGTTTGGTCTTTGTTCATGGAGAGAGGACTTTACTTCTCAATTGTCTACTCAGTCCGAAGTAGCACTTGTTGGCAAGAGTTATTCTGTGTTGGATTTGGAGGCTGACGTTTTTGTTGGTGTTAATGTTGGTTCCAAGGTAGACGAAATTATCTTCGAAGTTATGAGTGTCAACAGTGACGTGGGACCAAGTCGCGAGTTCGATGACTATTTGTTAGATATTTCGTCTTGCCCACGTTCACTACCAGACCCATATAGATGGTACCTTCTCTATTCAGTTCTGCAGCTTCAATTATTTTCTCCAAGAGTAGCTTAAAGAAGTCACACAAAAGGGAGTCGCCTTGTCTGAAACCTCGTTTAGTATCGCACTATTCGAAGGGTTCCTTCCAGAACCTGGTATGGCTCAACGTCGGTTTACACAGCCGTATTAGTTTTGCGGGGATACCAAATTCAGACAAGGCAGCTCCTTTTCGTGCGATCTAAAGCAATACTGAAATCGGAAAACCAAACCTATGTTTCCCTAAGAAAAGCCACAATAATTGTGACTGGAAACTGAAGTCTCGAGCAAAGTTTGTTAATTAGAATTAAGAAACAAATTAGTTTCTTATAAAATAATTTGGATTTAAGAGAAGCTATTCGCAACTAATGAATAACATTCAAGCTTAAGTTCTTGTATTTAAGAATTTGTTGAATAATTTGCCAAGGAATCTACTGAATATATGAAATACGGATTGGATCACAATTTTTCATAACCTAAATGCCTTAGATTAATTTCATGGACATACTTTGTAAAATCAAACAAAACATTCCGAATAGCATAAGCTTCTAGTTTTACGATATTTAATGCCTGTCGATGGTCGATGTAAATAACATAACTGTATTCATGTGTTTAGAGAGCCCACAAGAGAGACAACAGAGCTGCTTAGCAGACGGCTGCCAGGGAAATGCTGTTACCAACATTTCTATGCTCTTCATCGACACTAAAGAAGCATAAACAGTATCTTTACGCGTCAGCCGCCAAGAGACTGCCGCGGTTCTCGTAGAAGCATCAGAAGATGCGCTCATGCGAAAGAAGAAATGCAGGCAGCGCTAAGCAACCGCAATCAAGCAAGCAGCGCTGCCAATGCCGCGGCTGCGACCCACTACGTCGCTGGCACTGCGCATGTCCGTCTCTCACCTATCCTCGCAGAGCGCATACTTCACCGTACGGGTGGGGGGCCGCACTCATAGTGGCACGTGTGTACATAATGTACCTTACGCATCAACCAATCTACCTGCGGAAAAAGCATCCTCGCTGCCCGCAGTCTGCTCGCCTTCACCGCTCCACTACAACCGCTTCGTCTTCTTCTCGGCTGCGTCTTCAGCTGCTATGTACCTGGCTAGGTGTAAGCACACGAATACTCGTGCGTTGAATGATGAGCCGTGGCGGCAAGAGGAATTGAGAAGACGCGCTGTTGGTGGGGTTGGCGCTGGCGGTATGGGGAGGATTTCGGTTTTTGTTGCTTTGGATTGCCGCATGTGGCAGCTGTGCGAGACTGAGGTAAGCGTCTGCTGTACATAACGGTGGCACCTAAAAGTTGAGCACAATGACTGAAGAAGAGCACTAGGAAAAACCTGAGCAGCTGAACGAGGTGAATACAAATACGAAATATATGCGAACGCGTGTATTCGTATGTGTGTGTTTCGGGAGGTAATCAAAGGAGAAGGCGCTTCGGACGCTTATTCGTTTGTTGTTTGCTGTTTGTCGCTCACTGCGCGCCACTTGCTCACTCACTCACTCGTTTAGCCTCCGACCGACGACTCAGTCACAGACCGTTCACATTGAGGCCACAGCCACAGCTGTGTGCAACATAAAATCTACGGTAAATGTGCGCACCTGCTGCTTTCACAGCTCCTGGCTGTCTAAGTGCCGCCCTCAGGGAGGGGGTTGGCTACGCTGCATGGCCGTTGTTGTTGCTACACTCTGCCTGCTGTCGACGTTGTTGTTGGCACACGTGTACAGCGCGTCGCTGTCGCCGTCATCGTCGTCGCTGGCGTCGGCGCCATCGACGTTGGTGTCATCATCGTGCAACACATCACTTTCGTCCTTTCGTCGTTACGCTTATGGCTCTTGTTGTTGGTTCTATTTACGTGGCTGCTTCACTTCCACAGTCACAGGTTGAGGCATCGCCGAGTCATCATTTCGCCATGTATACCTAACCGCAAGTAGCAGTTGTGTTGCTGTTGTTGTTATTGTTGCTGCTTTCACTGGTTTTTCATGCTTCCTCTATTGCTGCCACAGCTGCTACTGCTCCAGCCACTGCTTCTTCTTCTTCTTCGTCATGTGCTTTGGCTCCTGTGTGCGTTAGCTCGCTCTCACCTTGTCTACCTTTCGAAGAGTGACGTCGTCGTCTCATTCATTCATTCGCTCGCTCGCAGAGCGCCCCACTCCTCGCCGACGACCGTCGACCCGTCTGAGGTGTGTTCGAAAGTTGGCAGCCAACCAAAGTACCGAGTCTCGCGCTATGTTGGTGTGTGAAAAGTGAACCTTTTTTGCATTTTAACCGACGGCACCTTGAAATTTTCATTTGATTTGTTGCACGACGCCAGTCTGGAGTGGTGGCAGGAGTGTGGCATAATGCTGTCGCTGCTCGTGTGTGTGTGTGGCACTCCGAAGGTGGTGCGTTGGCATAACTAAATATGACTAGGTACCTTCGGTCGTTGGGTAGTCGGTGTTGTTGTTGTAGTGTTGGTGTGCTTTTGATGAGCGTCGTGTGTACAACTACTGCTGCTGGCGACAAGGGAAGGAACTCGTGCTGTGTGCGCGTGTGTGTGTGATGTGGCAGCTGTGCGAAATGATTAGTTTGTAGGTGTTTGCAGCGTCGTGTGCGCAGGAGGCGTATACGTAACGTCAAATACGAGCATTCGTTTGTGTGTGTGAAGGTATTTTTGCTTGCGCATTCGTTTAGGTGTATGTGTGTATGTATTTACTGTGTGTACGTGTGCGCAATAAAATGGACGCCATAGTAGCTGGCTACTGCTTACAATGAGCTCGTCTTGCTCGAGGTTTCTTGTAGGTGAATGATTTAATTATGTCGTCTTTTAATGATCTTCAATGCAACTAGGGTTATTTAACGTGTGTGGGCAGCTTTGGGGAAACTTAAAGCGCGTGCTATTTATCGATTAATTGAAGAAAGAGTATTTAAAGAATTATTTTCTCGAATTTAGACTTGATTTATGGAGTTTGTAGTAGAAGTTTCTGGTTTCGAGAGCGTTTGCTCAATATTTAAGCAGGATTCATAAAACAGCAAATTTATTTCTTTTCATAAAAATTTAATATATTACTACATAAATATTTTCCTGTCCGCATAAATAATCAAAAAAAAAGTTTGCAATAATGAAACTTACATAAACAATTATTCGTTTTTTAAGAAATCTCAAAAATATATTCGTTTCAATAACTATGTAGTATATTGAGAAACTTCCAGAAAATTGTGCTTTTAGCTTATTGCGATTGATGTTCTCACAAACATCCTTTTCTAAAGCAGAACTGAAGTGGCTCATCTAGTATGGCAGCATATAGAACGTTGACTTTTGGGAACTAAAAAAAAAAAAGAAAAATACGGTATAAATTGTTTTGAAGTTTTTAGGATATATTTACACAAGTATACACAATGAACCCCAAAAATTTTTTATTTTGCGAGTTATAAGAGATCTCCGACGAAAGTGGCTGATTAAACTGAGCTGCTACCCTTTAAATAGCTGAAACTTCGAAACTATTTGAAATTTCGATTTGATTTGATTCAAGATTGAATGCCTTCTTATAAAGAGGAAGAGAAGAAGAGAAAATATAGACGCTTTTAATAGTAATATACATTATTGTTCAATATAAAATTTTACCGTAAGCTTGGTTAGGTTGGATCATATAACCGATACTCGCATCATCGTTAACGAAAAATCCTATTTTACCTTTCCCTCGAAAGTCCAGTCTACGTAACAACCGCCACGGACGCGGAGTTTTATGTGAGCAAGGACTGCCAATTCATTTACTTACCGTTTCACCTTATACAGACTCTCTGCAATTTATACGCAGAGCACCATTAATTATTTCGAATTATACAATAAGCAAAACAAATTGTTCGCTAGTTTATTTTATGTTAACTAGTAATAATGGTAATGAAATAAAAAAAAAAAAAATACTTCACTTCATGGATGTTTTCTGTCACTACAAGAACAACAACTGTAAAAGCCCAAAACTTGTAGATATGGATCGCTGGACCATTCTTAAGGTTATTTATATTAAGGGGTTAGGGGTAGTCAGAGGCACGAAAAAATGAGAATTTTCTTTATTTTTTTTTTGCTATTAAATCGTGTTATTTTACGAAAGTAGTAATAAGGCATTATTATAAAATGTGTTGACTGAAATCATGAAAACTTCAAAAAAAAAAAAAAATTTTAAAATCCAAAGTTATAGTTGTTTGTGTTGACCCAGTTTCAAAAAAAGGTACTTGCGGTGACAATTATAAGTCCTTGGAGATTCATCTTTCGTAAATAGATAAACTCGGGCTTGATCGAATGATTTCTTTTTTTTTTTCAAAATTAACAAAACGACGGCCTCAGGAAATTTTTTTCTAAATTTTTGGGAAAAACTCAACAGTTAATTCGTCTTAAAAATCGAAATTATTGGAAAACAAAAAATCCTTCGATCAAGCCCGAGTTTATTATGTATTCTAAAAGCTGTAAAAATTTCATTAAAGTCTACTAAGCGGTTTTCGAGTTACAGTTGTCACCGTTTCAAAAAACATACTTTTGAGAAAAACGCGTTTAAAGTTTGCCTTTTTGCTTTGAACTGCCCGAGCTCTCTTTGTTATTTGTCGAATAACTCAAAAACTAATTATCGGATCAACGTGAGATTTTCAGAGAATATTTTTAAGATATTA
>CM050323.1:108115906-108157476 GCA_027475135.1 Bactrocera correcta
TTTCGGGAAAGTATTGAATACTATTTTAAAGTGTCGTTCTCGGTATAGACGCTACCACTTTTTATTGACAAAAAATTGACGGCAGCTTTGTTGCTATTTTAATATTGTTTCCTGCAAATCCTATCTCAAGAACGCCTTAAAGAAGAATACATTTAGGAGCATTCTCTACAACAATCACCAATGTCTTAACCCTGCTGAGAAAGTAATATCTTGGCTTCACATGGCTCTTTTAATGATACTTCATTTTAGCGATTTTGAGATTGATTTGAGAGGCACTGATAGAGAACCTACTCGTAGTGGATTCATTTCATTTTGGACCTAATTTTAGAGAAAAATAAAATATCTTGTCAAATAGATTATTTTGTCATAAAAGAGCTCGGTTTACGAGGTATGACAATTAAGTAATGAGACTGATTCCATAAAAACCGTATATTTGAAAATTATTCTACAATTCTGCCATCCCTTTTAAAGAAGCCCCTTTGGGCAGCTATACAGCGATTACAGCGTGTTTTCCATGCTTCGGAACATTTCTGGAACGCTTCGACTGGGATGTCCGCGAGTACCCTCGTCACGGCCGCCTGGATGTCCGTAATCGACTCAAATGGGGTTCCTTTGACCACCGATTTTGTTTTAGGAAACAAAAAAAGTCACAGGGTGACATGTCGGGCGAATAAGGTGGCTTTTGTAACACGGTGATCCCTTTAGAGACCAAATACTGGGACACACTGAGGCTGTGTGGCACGGCGCCTTGTCGTGATGAAGGATCCAGTTCGAGCGACGTCTGGGCGCAGCCTGTTGACTCGTTTTCGCGATCTTTCGAGTACTTGGCAATAGTAGACTTGATTCAAAGTTTTCCCCGGTGGAACGAATTCTTTATGGACGATTCCGCAGCTATCAAAAAAGGCAATAATCATCGTTTTCACCTTCGACTTGATCATGCGAGCTTTTTTCGGGCGGAGTGCGCGAGGAGACAACCATTGTGAGCTTTGGTGTTTGGTTTCACGACTAAGAGCACTATCACCATACACTCTTACAACAATTTTAGCGTACTTTTCCGAAGCTGTTTCGCCCAATCTGGCGCAAAATTTAATCGCACCGCGTTGCTCTTGATTTCGTTTGTCCATTTTCGTGACGAGCGCTACAAACAGAAGTCTACTCAACTTGACGCAGCAGGCGAACTAAACAAGCTAGAGCAATGGTACATACATATATCAATAAAGAGGGGTAGAGGGGGGCGGTATGCCGGAACAAGAGAAAGGAAATTTCAAGGTCACAGGTTTACCACATGCGCGGTAATAAAATCAGTCTCATTACTTAATTGTCAAACCAAGTACATCTGTGGTTCTGAGAAATGAGCAGATTCTTAGGAGGAGGCGGACGTGTTCAGATCGACAATTCAAAAGCAGACTGACTCATAAAAGGCTTAAACTCGTTTTTATTCAGGAACCTATTCAAAATCTCCTATTCAACTTTATATATGTATTTATTCTAGAGCTGAAGTATTTTCAGAAAATAATATAATAGTACACAATGAATAATGGTGTGAAGTCCACTATATTTAAACTTCAGCCTTAACACTTTTTATTTTACTTCTATGCTACCTTGTTTTGTGAGTACTCAGTGCTTAGTTTTTTCCCAGAAGTTGAAAAACAATAAAAAAAAAATGCAAAATAACGTTGAAACAAGTGCAAAAGCAACAACAACAAACAGACAAATGAGCAAGTGTTTAAAGTAATGAAAATCGCCGTTCTTAACAAGCTTTCAAGACCAGTTCTTGTTGTTCTCTCACCCTTCATTGTTGTTGTTTTTCGCACTTGACTTATGATGCTGCCACAGTTTCGCCTTTAATTGCTATTGCGCTTCTCGTCAATCCTTCATAATACTTTTAAAAGTACTCGCTCGTTACTCAGCCAAATGCACGCAAACAGGAAAGTGGTGTTCTCACCTACAAACCACGGCGCCCTCTCCCCAAGCAAGTGGACACGGTGCTCGTAAGACGATGATTGAACGCGTGTCCGTCAGAAATTTTCTAATTGCTATTTCGTGCGTTTTTTCATCATTTTTCATTTTATCCCACCTAATGCCAGGCGCTTACTGCAACAACAAAAAAAAAAAAAAAAGAGAGCGAAGAAAGTGATGAAAAGCTGATATGCGAGCCAGCCAAGAAAGGTAATTTCGCTTTTCAACTGGAAAAGGGTTGAATTCGCGGCTTTTGTTGGTTGTTTAAGGCAAAAATTCATGGGCTTTCCGCGTTTGCCTTTTTTGGTGTCTTTCGCGCTTTTTTGGGAGTTTTCTAATTTGATTTGTTGTTGACAAATTAAGGGCTTTTGTATGAAACCGACAACTGAGCCTTAATATTTTTCCTCATTAAAGCGCTTTTTGTCGAATAAGGTATTTGTGAGCCGACGCAATGTCGACACAAGAAAATATTAGAGATCATTTTTCAAAATTATTGGCTCAATTTTATAATATTCCCTAAAAGTTTGCATTTGCAAAATTTAAATCGGAGCTCTTTTGTATGCATTCTATTTGTAGCTTTTATTTACTTTGTTTGAATTGTGAATCCAAAATTTTGCCGAAATTGTATTTTCTTGTAGAAAGCTGGTAAGTGGGATATTAAGGTCATTCAATTTCATCAACATTTACATGACACAAAGTTTGTGGGCTGAAGCATGATATTTTTTGTTTAGAAAGATTATTCATAAAACAGTTTTCAAGTAGTTGAACTCTCGGCAGGTATATGAGTTATATGTCATGCTTAGACTCTGCTCCCTTCTTTGAAATATAAAGCTATTTTCACAAAGTTCTTATATACATAGTTGATTTTCTTTCGTATCCTATCTTTACTCCTCTCATTCCGGGCATTATTATACAATCCACACTTCGAAAGTGATAAAAAGAGAGTGTCAGCTACCTAGGCATCTCTACTAACTCCAACTTAAAACCTTAACCAACACGTGTTCCAGACTTTGGATATGTAAATTTCTGAAAAATTTAATCGTTTCATATATTAAATAGATTATAAGATTTAAGGCCATATTTATGTGACCAAAATTATATATACTATATTGCGAAACTATTCAATCGCTGTACACTTACGACTTACGACACGATCCGCCATTTAAATTTTTGATTAAGGAGGTATTATAGACGCATAAATTTTAAGCGATTCTTCCCGATTGACATGATTTCAACCCTTGTAGAAATCCAAAACCAGCAAATTGAAAAACTTCTCATAAGTAAACGGTAGAACACGGTCCAGTTGCCACGACACTAAAACGTCTATAACTTCCGTAATGATTTGAATTTCAAAAACTCTTTTAGAGAGATGTTTTTGGATATCTAAACTATTGAATACAAACAACAAAACAACCGAAACAAATTTCGGCTTTTTTTAATTTCTAGATTAGAATCTTCTCTTTCTTTATTGCCATAGACACCACTTACGCTTACGCGATTAAAACCGACTTTACAACAGCTCCTTAATCGTTCCTCCTTTTCGCTGTTTGGCGCCAATTGAATATTCCAAGTCTACCACCTGGTCTTTCCAATGGAGTGGAGGTCTTCCTCTTCCTCTGATTCTCCCGGCGGAACCTGCGTCGAATACTTCTAGAGCTGGAGTGTTTTCATCCATTTGGACTACATTTGACCTAGCCAGCGTAAGCCTTAATTTGCTGAACTGTGTCGGCGTATACCTCGTAAACCCGTAACACCGACTCATCTGATGTTGTCATAGTCCATGCCTCTGCACCACATAGCAGTACGGAGATGATTAGTGACTTATAGAATTTGGTTTTTGTTCATCTAGAGAGGACTTTACTTCTCTACTGCCTAATGGGGAGGTTGTTGAGGCCAATGATATCAATATCATCAGCGTACGCCACCTGCTATACACTTTATTTCAAAAGGGGCTCTATCATCCGAGGCTGGCGTTTCTTTTCATGAAGTGTGTTTTTTGCTTGGCGGGTCCCAAACGCAGCGCGCAACCTTGAGAAGAGATATTTCACCTTCATAATTTAGTTTGCCTTCAAACAGATGTTTTTGGCTACCCAGGAATGCTTGGTCTAACATCGGAAGTCGTGCGCTGCTTGAGCCATATGTAGAATATTCATATCTGGCCAAAATGATGGACGCTCAGAGAACTTTCTAGTCCAGAATACCGCCAATTTAGTCGTTACTTTTGCTCAGAGGACAGTACTGATATAATGAGATATTTATGCTTAATTATTTAAGCAATTTTTATTATGTTGGACGCTCTTTTTAAATGATCTGCACTCGTTCTTCTTTATCTTCAACATGGCCGCAGATCGTGCTGCCACACTCCTTTATTTATAATAAGATACATAATTTACAGATTTATGATGTTACCACAATATATAATTTACATATTTATAATGCTGCCACAGTTCGACCATCCTGACATGTAATCGTCCCGATTACGCTTTCATTAGGGAGACCATGGTTTAACCAAGGCTTCATGTTTGCTACTTCCCATATTCCTTCATATGGAATTTGGCTAATTTAAGCAATTTTTATTATGTTGGACGCTCTTTTTAAATGATCTGCACTCGTTCTTCTTTATCTTCAACATGGCCGCAGATCGTGCTGCCACACTCCTTTATTTATAATAAGATACATAATTTACAGATTTATGATGTTACCACAATATATAATTTACATATTTATAATGCTGCCACAATTAAAATATAAATGGCTAGAGGTAGTAACATTAGGGTTGCGTCTTTGCGCCAGGTGGATACGTACTAGAGATTTATACTCGCTAATTGGCTACAATTCTAATTACTTTCATCAAATCGTCAGATTTTTTCACATTCCCAACTTATTCCTTGGTTAAGTCCGATTCAAATTGATATTCATGACTTGAGTCCTTTTGAAAATATCGTATTGGCCCTATCTTCTTGGTCTCTGCACAGAGTAAAGAATGACAGAATCAAGGTTCCGTTGATATTGTGGATCGTTTCTTATTTTTGCTTAAAAAGTTTGCATTGAAATTAAAGCTAGCGACCAATTGCTAACTGCTACATATTAGTTAACAAAATTGTTACTCAATTGAACAGCGTTTACCTGTAACAACAACAGCAAAGCAACACAAATTTTAATAAACTCAAGCGCGGCCCATGCGTGGCCAAACTTTTATAATATTTTGTCGGAAGAGCGCAAAACATGTGTGATAAAAATCAAATTATTGCCAAAAATCCGCCATTGATTTATTGCCTTTCACGGGCACTCACACCATCACACACACAGACACCGCCGCCATGTGAAAGTGTGGCATCACCAACAAGCAAAGCATCTGCAACCGCTTACAGTTACGTAGAATAGAGACGCTTAGTGAAAGTGGTGGCAATATGACATGTGACTTATGACTTGCCACGTAACTAAAAGTAAACAAACCCGAAAATATGACGATTCCATTTGGCTCTCTGCCGGTACCACCGCCGCCACCGCCGGTTAAACGCCCACGCGCCGCGCCAAAAGCAGGAAAAATTGTAATAATAAAATGCAGAAAAACAAACTCCCGTCGCGGTGAATGCGTACGAGTTCGTGCAACAGGATATTGAAACGTCACATATGCTGCTTTCGAAGCGCCACACTCGCGTGCACCAATGTGTGCCTTTGCCTGTGCCTTCGAACGACTCTCTGTGCATAAAAAGTATGCTGCCTGGTTTTGCACGTCAATATTCCATAGGAACTCATAAAACTTCGTTCCTTAGCTTGACTTTTTTTTAATTTTGTTCGTTTTTCTGTTTTTTCTGTGTTGAAAGCTTATTGCAACTTCATTCGTGAGCATTAAAACTGTCAGTTTTCGAAGCGACTGTAGTCACGTGGCTAAGCACTGCATAGGCGAGCAGTAAAGTAACACCTTCACACATGATTTATTTCGCCGGTATCAACCGCAACAGGAAGTTGGCGCAAAGAGACAGTGCAATAGCTCATGTTCCCTGTGAGAAATATATGCTGACTATCAATTTGTGCAAAATTTCAAGATTTTAACAGTCGAAAACTGCGATTTTTGAACTTAGAAATTATGGAAGGATTTGTGGAACAAAGGCTTACCAATAGTGTTCATTAAACGGTTTTAAAAAATTGAGTTAATGAAAGCTTTTCGACAAGTTCGTGTTTGTCATAATATTTCGTCTGTTTGATATCCGATTGCCAACCAAAACTGTTAAGGGAACCTCTAAAGCCCTTCTACAGCAACAACTAAGTTCAAAAGTAATAATTGTTGAAGCGGCAAACTGTTCTTAACCGAATAAAAACCCGGTCAGTTCCAGTTGCATAGACCCAAAAGGTTCAAAATCATAATAAACCTCCCAAGGAACAAACTCAGGCTACTGGTCGCGTGGTACACTGGTCACTGCAGGCTGAACAGGCATCTACACAGCATGGGCCTATCAGCTTGCGACAGCTGTCGTTTCTGCGGCATGGAGCCTGAAACCCCGGAGCATCTGCTGTTTAACTGCCTAGCAGTCTGTAGACGCAGATCAAAGGCCCTTGGAGTGCTGTCTCTGGATAGGGATCGCATTGCCTCGCTACCGCCTGGAAGTCTACTGGACTTTATCAATAGGCTGGGTCTAAGCGAGTCAATGTGAGTAAGGAGAGGGCACAATAGACCAAAGGTCGCAGTGCATTCCTCATTTGCATTCATTCATTCATTCATACATAGACTCAATTGTCGTTGCGGTTCGTATAGAGTAATAAGTCATCAGTGTCGCTAGAAAAGTTCGCACGATTCAAAATCCAATTATTCGAAAATATTTCCGATTTGAACCTACAATATTGCGACGCTTGTGGGAAGAAAGGAATAGCGCCATCTATGTTTATCAAAACCAATTTTTCATGAAACTCTCAATCGTCCAAATACTGAGACCCTTTAAAAGCGGCACTATTAAAGAAGATCAAGCCGCCTAAAACGTGGCACGAAAGTCATAGTTCACACCGAAAATATGTTGACATACCACGTGCTCGACGACACCGGTAACATGTTGTCTGTTCACCAATCAGCCGCTTTTTGACAACAACTCCACCCACAATCATCGCCTTCACACTGCAGCACGACCTTTTTGCCATCGGCGCTGCTGCAACTTCTGCTGCAAAGCGCCGAACGAACGTGCAATGAAAACTTAAACAAACACGATTATTGAGTGTTGCAAGAGTAGCCGTAACAACAGCAACAACGGTAGTTATAGAGGAAGCAATGTGTGTCGACCGGAAGACGTCTTGCTTGGGTGATCTTAACAAGTTTTCTGCGCCAGCTGGTGCCGATGATTGAAAAGGTGTTGAATGTACACATTAAAAATTAACTGTAATTTTAAGTTGTGAAAAGCGAGTGTACAAATAGTATTTTGCGCAAGTGGGGCCAGTAAGTGTTGGATATTCGTGAAAATTTCACAGTTCGCTGCAAAATTGTGTCGTAGGTGAGCGAAAAATCCTCAGCATTTAGACATTTGCAAGGAGCTGCCGTGACTCTGTTTGCCACTGCCTCTTTATAAGTCTCTTTCTCTTGGTATTTTATTATGCCCGACATGCTCTCACTCGATATGGACGTGCCGCACATACCGATTACGTAAGTACCGGTGCAGTTCACCGAAATACACGCCATGCAAATATTCACACACACGAGAGTTATGCGATTTTTAGCAGCCAATTTCGCGACTGTCTCGTCTTGTTAGTACCACCAACTGAAATTGTCGCTGTGCCAGAAGCCACACATTTACTTGAAAATACCTTTCTTTGAATACTTTTGGTGGAAAAAATCTTTCAAATTGCCCAGGAAAATAGTTTCTAATCATTCGTGAGGTATGCAATAGTGTGCGAACTGGGAGAATGTTTCCTTTCAGTTTTTATTTCCTTTTAGTGTAATTTGTGGCTGCAAGAAAAATTCTCTTAAATATCTAGTAAATTATTGTGAGTTGGAAGGATTTAAGGTAGATTATATGCAGTTAGACATAACCGAAATTATTTAACGACTTCCAGAATATTTTCTAAAACTGTTTATTTTATTTATTCTTTCGAAAAACTCTTTAGCATTTCAAACCTCTACTACGAGGATTGCCATATACATTTTAATCATCTAAAGTTGTTATTTTGTTTTTCAAAATATTCTCCATTAAAATCCATAACGCTTTTGCAATGTTTGAACCAAATGTTCAAGCACTTTTGTCACACTTATTGAGGTACTTTCAAAGCACGCGTTCTGAACGCATCAATCGTCAATGTCGAAAAGTGTTGTCCTCTTAGTTTATTTTTATATACGGAAAATGAAAGAAGTCGGTCGATGTAAACTGAGGACTGCCGTCGGATAACTCATCAAGTTATTTTAGTGTAAGTGTGATTGTAAAAGCCCGATTGGATTTAACATCGATAAGCACTGGGCTTTGATGTAGCTTTATTGCCAAAAATTTAATTATGTTCATCAATGACTATTGCTGAGGTAACATATTTTGAAAGTTGTTAAAATATTTATACTTCGACTGCGGCCAATATACAAAGGATCATACATCTTCCGCAAAACCGTTATCTCGAAAACTTGTAACCCCGACTCATCAGATTTTGACATCGTCCATGCCTTTGCACCATATAATAGAACGGAAATAATGAGTGACTTATAGAGTTTAGTTTTTGTTCGTCGTGAGAGGACTTAACTTCTAATTGCTTACTCAGTCCGAAGAGTTACTCGTATTCTGCATTGGTTTTCGGGTCTGACATTGTTGTTGGTGTTAATACTGGTTCCAAGATAGACGAAATTATTTACGACTTTGAAGTTTTGACTGTTAACAGTGAGAGGGAGCCAAGTCGCGAGTGCGACGATTGTTCGTTTTATGACATGATCTTCACGGGAACTTTGGTATTGCTCAACGTCAGTTTGCACAGCATAAAGGTTGCTCCTTTTCGTGCTGTCAAAAGCAGCTTTGAAATTAATGCAGTCTTTTTCAAGATTTGGTGAATATCTGGTCTGCTGGTTTTCCATGCCTGAAGCCACACTGATAAGGTCGAATCAGATTGCTCGATAGAATCTTAAATGCGATGTTGAAGAGGCTTATCCCACGGTTGTTGGAGCAGATTGTGGGGTCTCCTTTTTTGTGGATGGGGCAGAACACACTTAAATTCCAATCGACGGGCGTGCTTTCGTCCGACTATGTTCTACAAAGAAGCTGATGAATGTTTCCCGCAACCTCCGCTTTGTTGTTCTTCAGACAGGTAATTGCCATTCGAACTTCTTCATTGTCGGGCTATATAACGGCCGCTCCATCGCCAACGATTGGAGGAATCAGGTCAACCATCTCCTGGTGTTATACTTTCAGTAGGCTGAAGAAGTGTTTCCTCCACAATTTTGGTATGCTCTGAGTATGTAGTAAAAAATACTTAAATCAATTTTTTGACCGAGATGAATATTTTATGTTACTGTTAGCAACACAATTATTCAAAACAACTCATGAGGGCAAAATAATAAAAGGGGTAAAAAATTGAATTGCTCTGCTTGCAAGCATCAAGTATCACAGATATACCAAATATATCAGCTGACCTGATATATAGTAACATCAGCAATAAGTTGGCTTTCTGGATATGAAATTATTAAGACCAGATGGTGGTGAGTGAGAATTTCATACCTAAATTTAGAACTGCTTGGCTGCTTAAGTTGTACAGCTTCATTAGTAAAAGGCACGAAGAGAGAAAGGCTGGTCAACAGTCACTTATTGTACAAATGTTAGTAGTTTCATGCGTTGCTGTTTAAAGGAACGTCTTATTTGGACCGCTTAGCTCTGTCCACAGAGTTCTGATACTTGTCTCTTAACTCAGAAGTGCCTTGAGGTTTGCAACTTCTTACAACATTTAAGCACAAATGAACTCGTAAAGTCAGTAAGATGCTGTGCTACTTTGCAGTAACCATTAAGTGTGCCAAGGTATATTAAGATGGGGTGTGCGTGCATGCGAGGCGATACCAACAACAAAGCATATTAAGGTACGACTTAATAAACAAGTGCCATGCAACACATATTACCAAAAAAAAAAAACAAATAAGTAAAATACCTAAAACGAAGTAAAAGATGCGAAGAATATTGCTTATCGCACAAGATTTTCCCACAACAACAGCAAAGAAAAGGAAATGGAAAAACTGCGATAGAACACATATGCGTTTGTATGTGTGTGTGGAAGATTTGGTCAGGAGGTGTGCGAGTAAACGAGCTTATTGGGTGGAAAATGCTCAGATCTCGAACGAAACACACGCTGCCACAGAACACAGTGCCTGACTGAGCCACTACACATGTTGCCACATTGCCACACATACCTACGCAATCAGCTGGCCACACTCCAGCCAGTCTTCAAAGCAGAAGAAGCAGCAACGGTAGCGGCGAAGGCGGGGGTAGTTAAATGGCAAGTTTTTCTGATGCCTTGCGAGATTGCATGTGGTGGGCGGGGAGGCCGAGTCGAATCCATTAACCTGATGTTTACTTTTCTACATTTTCCTCAGCGGCAAGTGTACTCAGCTCTCACTTTGTTTGTGTGCGTAATTGTGCTAGGTGCATGAATTCATACCACCTTCAGTGTGCCTGTGTGTGTGTGTGTGTGACGCACATCTTTTCCAGGCTATTTGCCATTTCGTTTCCTTGTTTTCTTAGTGCGTTTCAACTATTTTTGACGAGGAAATATGATATTTTTACGTTTATTTTGGGAAATTGAATAACGGAAATGTGTTTAGTGCTTACGGTACTCATGCATGGGTATGTAGATGTAGTATGTTTGTATAGAAATGCAACCCTGCAGGGAAAAAAATTTCAGAAAATCAGAAAATTTTCTTTGATTGAAGAAACGAATCTGTAGTAATTTCGGCTGAGTTTGACTTGGAGGTTGGGGCGCTGAAGAACTGTGAACCCGAATAACACGAGAAAAGGATATTCTACAGGTGCTTGAGAGAGAGTTTTGTGAAGAGTATTCTTTTTTATTTTGTTTAAATGAAAATTAGATTTCGGAATGAAATCAGTCTAAAACTCGAAATGAAGAGAAACAAATAATCGACAATTTTATAAGTCAAAACCGTTCATTCTAGGGTTACCACCGGTAATAATATATTTGATTTAGGAATACCTTTCTCAGAAGGTTTCTTTTAGCTCAAGCACACTACTACCTTCATATTGATACGGGTATGCAGTAATACTTATGTAAGAGATATTTGCACAGCTGTTTGTGTGCGTGTGTGTGTTTAAGTAAGTGAACTATTTTCGCTTCGCCCATTACACCAAATTCACTTTTTCGGCTGCCGTGAAAATGCTTAAACACACACCGTTGCAAACATGTCCTTACACATAAATAAATAAATACACTGAAACACAAACACACAGGCACGCATATGAAGCGAGTTGCAAAGGATTCGCTGCACTTCCACCCAGCGCCGCTCGTAGATTTTGTTAAGTTGACGTAAATTACTTCCATTACATTAACACGCAAGCTTGTTAAATGATATTGTAACGCAACACTCACGCACACACACACACTCACGTGAAGCACATGTGCTGCTTTTAGTTTGTGGGGCAAGTGTTGTGCCCCATGGGTGGCTCTAAGGTGTTACAGGCGGCACCTATTGCAGTTGCCGTATCGGTGTTTTGGAAACGTCAGCTGTTAATAGGTTTATAGATTCATAAGATTTATGCTGTGCCGCGTTCAGCTGGTGGGAGAGGCACATACATAAATAAACGCAGTTGTGGTGGATTTAAGTTAATGAAGCGAAAGTTGAGAAGGAATTTACCGGAAAAGTTTTGAATGGATGTTAAAATTGAAAAATGGCCTTGAAAGATTTTGGCTATAAAGGGGATTGGTTGAGATCTGAACAATGTGAAAATATTAGAAAAGTTGTATGTCAACGGTACCTGAATGGCCAAATATTAAACAGCGGAAGACTCTTATAGCTTTCAAACTTGCTACTGAAGTTTTGCCATAGTCATAGGCAAAACATTATTGCTTATAAGTTCATAGCTGCTGGTATATCAATGAAGGTACTCCAATATCTCTTGATATATAATAAACACCGAGTGATGGTACGGAGGTCAATGACAGGTCAATGGCGTAAATGAAGTCAAACCACTATCCATTGCAAGCGAAGAGATCGAGCTCCCGCGAGAAACGAGAGCGACGTTCTGGATACTGTACCAGGTTAAACTCCTACTTATCCGGGGTTCAATGAGTCCCTGCAAGACTCTGGCCACCTCTTTGCATGCCCTACTAACCCTACTCATCAAACACCTTCCTCCCTTTGGTTTGGACTACGTCGAAACAGCACCTTTCACGATAACGTTGACGACAACTTATCTAATCCTTCCCCTTCTAATGGGGACTAGGTACCCCTTATAATAACAACAACAGGGGTTATCTGAGTTCGAACGCTGTAAAAAATCTAACCCATACTTTGTTAAGAGTTCCTATTTCTATGTTTAGTCTCAGTAAGGCTCCTACCTCTTACAGTTCTAAAGGCATGTTTTAAGTTATATATTTAAGGTCTATGGATTCAAAGATTTGTGCTTGTTGTTCCAAGGCAAATCCACCTAATTGCCATGAAGAAAGCTGCTTATAATTTCATATCATCGGAATAATCTTACATAAATAATCTTAAATTATCTTATCTATTAAAACATAATTTAGAAAAGTGTGCTGAACAGAGAGTTTTCTACCCAAGCATGAACGATATTTGATTACTTTCAAAAGTTGGTAAACAGATTTATGCACTTTTGACTATAACTGGTGTTCTTGGTATCTGCTTGTTTACGACGAAAGTTTAGAAATGAGAAAAAAAATTAAACAACGAGTTTCATTAAAATTTTGCAGAAGTGTTTCGGGCAGTCTACTTTATTATGGACACAAGTATTCAAGTGACACAAAGCATTCAGTGATGGTCGTAAAGTTGTTGAAACCATGCTTCATGCGAGTCGTCCTTGCACTTCTGATAACATTGAAAAGTTAAAGTACGGGGACTTGAAAAATCGACTCAACCATTTTGTTCAATATTTTGGATATATGCTTCACATCAATGTTAGATTCACACCAAAATACCTAAATTTTTGGGAAAAACAACATCGATCAGAAGTAAGAGATGCTCGAAAAAGTGGGTATATTTGCTTTTGCTTTTTATATTTCGGGAAACTCACAATTTTATCGTAAATTTTGACTACACATATGTATTAGAATATTTTGATATGTGAGCGCTATTTGTGTAGTTTACAGTAACTTAAAATATTCTTTTCGACCAAAAAGTAGAATTAAATCGCGAACATTTTCGCGCAATTATTTTTTACAACTTTCGACGTGGATGAGTGCTTGGATGTACTTAGTTCAATTTGTGGCGATGAAGCTCCAACAAGGATCAGTGTTTATTGATGGTATGGTGAATTCAATCGCAGTCGTAGATGACTTTAAAACGAATTTCCAGAAGGTCATAAAAAACAGTACTTGTTCCGAAAACTATTGTTGCTGCGCGTAAACTAACGTTGCAAGAATGACATGTGACCTATCCAGGGATTGGTTCAATATTGCATGAACATTTTGCTATAAAAAAATGGTTCAAGTTGGATCCTACACAATTCGTCAATCGCTCGAAAAAAGTGATTATGTTGATTGGTCGCAAAAAATGCTTCGTTTATGTCTACGATATCGCAATAGAATTCAATAAACGTTGTTCCCTCACGAAGCCCTTCCAAGCAATTGGTTGTCTGTTTTTTTGGAAGCACTGAGTATGTCGTGATTATACCACTAGAATAATGCAGAACAGAAAATACTGATTGGTATGCAACCATTTGTTTGCCGGTTGTCTTTCAAAAAACTAGGAAAACCAACAGCCAATGACCGATCACTTTTCACCACAACAATACTATTCCCACACATCAACTGAAACCACTGCAGTTTTGAGTACTAAAAACACCATTTGATGAGTCATCCTCCTTATAGTCCTGTTTTGGCACCAAGTGACTTCTTTTTATTTCCGTTCGTAAAAAGTATACTAAGAGGTCAACATTTTTCGACACCTGAAAAGGTAGTTGATGCGCTCAAAAAGCATTTTTTGAAGATACCTCAATCAGACTAGAAAAAGTTCTTCGACAAATGGATCTAACCGATGCAAAAGTGTATAGGATCTTAATGAATAATTTTTTGAAAAGCAATAAAGTGATTTTCGATGATAAAAATTTGTTTTTGTTCTCGAATTCCGAGACGTGGGTTTATGTCGATATGCTTGTATTGGCTCAGGAGCTTATTTTGAAGGCATTTATATTTAAATACGTGAAATTAATTTCTTTATTGTTACGTTGCGTTAATAAGATTATACAGGCATACATTTCTTATTCTCTCAACTTTATTGAAACTTTTTTTTTTAACTTTTACAATATGTTTTTAATAATAGATTAGTTAGGTAATGTAGGCAACTGTTCGACACGTTGGCTTCTTTGATCCCAAGCGCATACCCGCGTGCTGATTGCTTTGCCAGAATTAGTTGGACTTTAATGGATAATGTTTCTCACTCTCAAACACATTTTAATCGTTTCATTTCATTTATAACCCTTTATCAGTACTTAAAAAAACATTCACTTAAGTTATGACTCAAAAAAAAAAAAAAAAAAAAAAATGCGTTCGAAACCGTTTGTTGTCCGCAAATTCATGAAATCATAAAAACATCAAAACATTAAATAAAACGGAAAGGATTGCGAAGAAATTATGCGATAAAAAATCATGGGGCTGTAAAAGGCGAAATGCCTTCAAAGCGAGCGGCAAAGAACAATGCCCAACTATTATGAAGAACAATGAAGAACAGACATGAAAAAAATTAGCGGCGAAATAAAGAAGTTTAATGATTAAAACGTTTTATCTTTTGCACACCTCAGTTACGCCTCCATCACCTGCAGCCACCAGCACAACGCCAACATAAACAGTTATTTATAACTTGCAGTAGATGCGCTATTAACTGGTGTTGATGGGCAAAATGAGAAAAAATTGCGTAATTTAAATATCCACCACGAAGTGGATGGAGGGAGTGAGGTGGAAGGCAGACGGCGAAATAAAAAACCGTAAGTCCGAACAAGCTCGTGCGATGAGTAGACGCTTGTAGTGATTAACGCATATTTTTCATTCGCACTTGCCGCAGCCAGACGCTGGAGGACGCTGAAGCGGTTGGGGCTGAGGCAGTTTCCGGTGCAAAAACAATGCAAAACACCGACAAGCGAGTGATTTAATTAAGAAGGTGATTAAAAGCTGATTCCCTTTATTTGTAACTGTGTCGGTGGCAGGCAAAAACAAGCGCGGTAATCACGGCAACAACAAGGTTGGTCTGCTAACATCGTTGGAGTGCTTGAATCTACTGTGCCACGCCGAAGGAGGGTGCGGAGCGAACTACGATTTCAGTGGCGCCCAAGATGTTGTTGGCACTTCCGCAACAAATGACGCCGTGTTGGTACCCTGATGGCAGGATGTTCATGCTTAGTGCGCGCTTATGTAAAGACCGACCTGGATAGCGAGTGGATTGGACTGCCATGTAGCGCCATTACAATCGGAAGTTCGACCAAAGCAGATGCGGAAGTGAAATGCAAATTTTGAATCTTCAAACACAAAGTAAATGTTGTGAACACGAGTTCGACTTGTGAAGTTGAAAAGGTGGCAAACAGCTGCACGAAGATGAGTTTGACCTGCGGATTATGCGGACTTTATTGCAAGACCATCGCATAGTTTTTACACTAAAAAAGTTTTAAATTTAGTTTGGAGTTTTGTTTTGCATATTTTGTTGCTTTGAAATTTTCACTGGGTCCATCGCAGGGTGCTTCTTGCACATTCGAGGTTGTTGCTTGCGCTGGTCAGCATTTGTTGTTGCTGTGCTGTGTCCCGAACGGTGTGAAAGTTGCTTAACTGTAATTAAAATTCAATTAGGCAATCGTTTTACGGTTTTTACGAACTGGTGACGATGGGTTGCATAACGGTGTACTTGTTTACTTGTAAACATACTGAAGGTCAAAAGTTCTTCGATTGGGCTTTGATGTCTGATGGTCCCACGATTGGAATTGTTTGCACATAGTTGTTACCTCAACTAGTACGGATGTAAAGAGAAAACTTAACTATGTTTTGTTGCTGGATGGCCACATCGAGTTCTATAAATATATTTGCGGATTTACGACGACGGTTTTGACGGATACGGTATAAGCATTTTCGCTGTTTGGCAGCAATTTGAGATTGCAGGCCTTTCTTCACCTGGTCACTCTCAGAGCCAGAGTGTTTTCATCCATTCGGGCGACATGACCTAGCCAGCGTAGCCACTGCCTCTTAATACAATAAATGTCGGACCTTACATATTTCGCAAAACCCTTCGCTCAAAAACTCGTAAAGATGATGACTCAGATGTTATCATCGTCCATGCCTCTGCATCACATAGCGAAAGTGGATGATAATTGACTTGTGGAGTTTGGTCTTTGTTCGTCGAGAGAGGACTTTACTTCTCAATTGTCCCCTCAGTTCGAAGTAGCACCTCTTGGCAAGAGTTATTTTGCGTTGGATTTCGAGGATGACGGTTTTGTTAGTGTTATTGTTGGCTCCAAGGTAGACGAAGTTGTCTTCGAAGTTAGGTGTGTCAACAGTGACCTGGGATACAAGTCGCGAGTTCGATGACTATTTGTTAGATATTTCGTCTTGCCCACGTTCACTACCAGATCCATATAGATGGTACCTTCTCTATTCAGTTCTGCAGCTTCAATTATTTTCTCCAAGCGTAGCTTAAAGAAGTCACACAAAAGGGAGTCGCCTTGTCTCAAACCTCGTTTAGTATCGCACTACTCGAAGAGTTCCTTCCAGATCCTGGTATGGCTCAACGTCTGTTTATACAGCCGTATTTGTTTTGCGGGGAAACCAAATTCAGACAAGGCAGCTCCTTTTCGTGCGATCTAAAGCAGCACTGAAATCGGAAAACCAAACCTATGCTTCCAAAGAAAAGCCACAATAATTGTGACTGGAAACTGAAGTCTCGAGCAAAGTTTGTTAATTGGAATTAAGAAACAAATTAGTAATATAAAATTTGGATTTAAGAGAAGCTATTCCCAACTGACGAATAACATTCGAGCCTAAGCTCTTGTTTTTAAGAATTTGTTGATTAATTTACCAAGGAATCTACTGAATATATGAAATGCGGATTGGATCACAATTTTTCATAACCTAAAAGCCTTAGATTAATTTCACGAACATACTTTGTGAAAGCAAACATAACATTCCGAATAGCATAAGCTTCTAATTTTACGATATTTAATGCCTGTCGATGGTCGATGTAAATAACATAACTGTATTCAGGTGTTTAGAGAGCCCCAAGAGAGACAACAGAGCTGCTTAACAGATGGCTGCCAGGAAAAATGCTGTTACCAACATTTCTATGCTCTCCACCGGCACTAAAGAAGCATAAGCAGCATCTTTACGCGTCAGCCGCCAAGAGACTGCCACGGTTCTCGTAGAAGCATCAGAAGATGCGCTCATGCGAAAGAAGAAATACAGGCAGCGCTAAGCAACCGCAATCGTATTCAAGCAAGCAGCGCTGCCAATGCCGCGGCTGCGACCGACTACGTCGCTGGCACTGCGCATGTCCGTCTCTCACCTATCCTCGCAGAGCGCATAATTCACCGCACGGGTGGGGGGCCGCACTCGTAGTGGCACGTGTGTACATAATGTACCTTACGCATCCACCAATCTACCTGCGGAAAAAGCATCCTCGCTGCCCGCAGTCTGCTCGCCTTCAACGATCCACTTCGACCGCTTCGTCTTCTTCTCGGCTGCGTCTTCAGCTGCTATGTACCTGGCTAGGTGTAAGCACACGAATACTCGTGCGTTGAATGATGAGCCGTGGCGGCAAGAGGAATTGAGAAGACGCGCTGTTGGTGGGGTTGGCGCTGGTGGTATGGGGAGGATTTCGGTTTTTGTTGCTTTGGATTGTTGCTCAAAGCTTGGCGCCAGCATAAGCGCGCCGCATGTGGCAGCTGTGCGAGACTGAGGTAAGCGTCTGCTGTACATAACGGTGGCACCTAAAAGTTGAGCACAATGACTGAAGAAGAGCACTAGGAAAAACCTGAGCAGCTGAACGAGGTGAATACAAATACGAAATATATGCGAACGCGTGTACTCGTGTGTGTGTGTTTCGGGAGGTAATCAAAGGAGGAAAGCGCTTCGGACGCTTATTCGTTTGTTGTTTGCTGTTTGTCGCTCACTGCGCGCCACTTGCTCACTCACTCACTCGTTTAGCCTCCGACCGACGACTCAGTCACAGACCGTTCACATTGAGGCCACAGCCACAGCTGTGTGCAACATAAAATCTACGGTAAATGTGCGCACCTGCTGCTTTCACAGCTCCTGGCTGTCTAAGTGCCGCCCTCAGGAGGGGGTTGGCTATGCCGCATGGCCGTTGTTGTTGCTACACTCTGCCTGCTGTCGACGTTGTTGTTGGCACACGTGTACAGTGCGTCGCTGTCGCCGTCATCGTCGTCGCTGGCGTCGGCGCCGTCGACGTTGGTGTCATCATCGTGCAACACATCACTTTCGTCCTTTCGTCGTTACGCTTATGCTCTTGTTGTTGGTTCTATTTACGTGGCTGCTTCACTTCCACAGTCTCAGGTTGAGGCATCGCCGAGTCATCATTTCGCCATGTATACCTAACCGCAAGTAGCAGTTGTGTTGCTGTTGTTGTTATTGTTGCTGCTTTCACTGGTTTTTTCATGCTTCCTCTATTGCTGCCACAGCTGCTACTGCTCCAGCCACTGCTTCTTCTTCGTCTTCGTCATGTGCTTTGGCTCCTGTGTGCGTTAGCTCGCTCTCACCTTGTCTACCTTGCGAAGAGTGACGTCGTCGTCTCATTCATTCATTCGCTCGCTCGCAGAGCGCCCCACTCCTCGCCGACGACCGTCGGCCCGTCTGAGGTGTGTTCGAAAGTTGGCAGCCAACCAAAGTACCGAGTCTCGCGCTATGTTGGTGTGTGAAAAGTGAACCTTTTTTGCATTTTAACCGACGGCACCTTGAAATTTTCATTTGATTTGTTGCACGACGCCAGTCTGGAGTGGTGGCAGGAGTGTGGCATAATGCTGTCGCAGCTCTTGTGTGTGTATGCCGCTCCGAAGGTGGTGCGTTGGCATAACTAAATATGACTAGGTACCTTCGGTCGTTGGGTAGTCGGTGTTGTTGTTGTAGTGTTGCTGTGCTTTTGATGAGCGTCGTGTGCACAACTACTGCTGCTGGCGACAAGGGAAGGAACTCGTGCCGGGGCGCATATGTGTGTGTGTGTGTGTGATGTGGCAGCTGTGCGAAATGATTAGTTTGTAGGTGTTTGCAGCGTCGTGTGCGCAGGAGGCGTATACGTAACGTCAAATACGAGCATTCGTTTGTGTGTGTGAAGGTATTTTTGCTTGTGCATTCGTTTATGTGGTTGTGTGTATGTATTTACTGTGTGTACGTGTGCGCAATAAAATGGACGCCATGGTAGCTGGCTACTGCTTACAATGAGCTCGTCTTGCTCGAGGTTTTTTGTAGGTGAATGATTTAATTATGTCGTCTTTTAATGATCTTCAATGCAACTAGGATTATTTAACGTGTGTGGGCAGCTTTAGGGAAACTTAAAGCGCTTGCTATTTATCGATTAATTGAAGAAAGAGTATTTAAAGAATTATTTTCTCGAATTTTTACTTGATTTATGGAGTTTGTAGTAGAAGTTTCTGGTTTCGAGAGCGTTGGCTTAATATTTAAGCAGGATTCATAAAACAGCAAATTTATTTTTTTTTCATAAAAATTATATATATTGCTATATCAATATTTTCCTGTCCGCATAAATAATCAAAAAGTTTGCAATAATGAAACTTACATAAACAATTATTTATTTTTTAAGAAATCTCAAAAATATATTCGTTTCAATAACTATGTAGTATATTGAGAAACTTCCAGAAAATTGTGCTTTTAGCTTATTGCGATTGATGTTCTCACAAACATCCTTTTCTAAAGCAGAACTGAAGTGGCTCATCTAGTATGGCAGCATATAGAACGTTGACTTTTGGGAACTAAAAAAAAAAGAAAAATACGGTATAAATTGGTTTGAAGTTTTTTAGGATATATTTACACAAGAACACAATGAACCCTAAAATTTTATATTTTTCGAGTTATAAGAGATCTCCGACGAAAGTGGCTGATTAAACTGGGCTGCTACCCTTTAATTAGCTGAAACTCCGAAACTATTTGAAATTTCGATCTGATTTGATTCAAGATTGAATGCCTTCTATTAAAGAGGAAGAGAAGAAGATAAAATATAGACGTTTTTAATAGTAATATACTTTATTGTTCAATATAAAATTTTACTTTAAGATTGGTTAGGTTGGATCATATAACCGATACTCGCATCATCGTTAACGGAAAATCCCATTTTACCTTTCCCTCGAAAGTTCAGTCTACATAACAACCGGCACGGATCCGGAGTTTTATGTGGGCAAGGACTGTCAATTAATTTACTTACCGTATCACCTTATACAGACTCTCTGCAATTTATACGCAGATCACCATTAATTATTTCGAATTATACAATAAGCAAAACAAATTGTTCGTTAGTTTATTTTGTGTTAACTAATAACAATGGCAATGAAATAAAAAAAAAATACTTCACTTCATGAATGTTTTCTGTCACTACAAGAACAACAGCTGTGAAAGCCCAAAACTTGTAGATATGGATCGCTGGACCATTCTTAAGGTTATTTACATTAAGGGGTTAGGGGTAGTCAGAGGCACGGGAATTTTCGTTATTTTTTTTTGCTATTAAGTCGTGTTATTTTACAAAAGTAGTAATATGGCATTATAATATAATGTGTTGACTTAAAATCATGAAAATTTCAAAAAAAAAAAAAAAAATTTAATATCCAAAGTTATAGTTGTTTGTGTTGACCCAGTTTCAAAAACAGGTACTTGCGGTGACAACTATAAGTCCTTGGAGATTCATCTAATATCAATCGGACAAAAAAGATTAGTTTCATAAATAGATAAACTCGGGTTTGAATGATTTCTTTTTTTTTTAATTAACAAAATGACGGCCACAGGAAATTTGTTTATAAATTTTTTTTTCAGTTAATTGGTCTTAAAAATCGAAATTTTTGGAAAACAAAAAATTCTTCGATCAAGCCCGAGTTTATTATGTATTCTAAAAGTTGTATAAGTTTCATTAAAATCTACTAAGCGGTTTTCGAGTTACAGTTGTCACCAGTTCAAAAAACATAGTTTTGAGAAAAACGCGTTTAAAGTTTCACACTAGCGCTTTAAAGTGCCCGAGCTCTCTTTGTTATTTGTCGAATAACTCAAAAACTAATTATAGGATCAACGTGAAATTTTCAGAGAATATTTTTAAGATATTATATTACACTTAACGAATTTGGATCTCAGCCAAAAAGTTTTGAAAAAAATCTTAGATGCAAAATTGCAATAGAAAACACAGGTTCGATCGTAATAATTTTTGATTAATTACAAAGTACATAAGATACGGTTATTTATGGAATATTATATCGGGCAATGGCCCCCATGTCTTTCAATAAATGTGACTGAATTTTATAGACAAAATCTTCTCCTTTAAAGCAGTCTTGGTCGTGAGCTTGTTGCAATATGTTAGACATGAGATTTTAAATAGTCCCATAAAGGAATTGTAATGGTGTTAAATTACAAGATCTAGGAAGCCAGCTCTGATTATCAAAACGTGAGAATACACGACCTGGAAATGTCTCATTCAGTAAATTAGGTGGGCGGGCTATATGACAAGTGGCACAAAAATAGCATCCGATTTCGGAAAAAAGATTGGGTTATCTTGTCGCTATATCGAGGACCAGTAAGAGTCACTGCTTGACCAGACTCATTTTTAAAAAATTAAGGTTCAATTTTGTCTGTAGACCTGAATCCACAACAAACAGTGACACGTTGTGGATATGTGGGTTCAAAGGATCCCAAAAGCAATTTCAGCATTTCATAAACCCATCAAGATGGTAATGTGCTTCATCGCTTTTGGTTGAAAAATTTTCAAACTGCAGACGCCTAGCTTTCCTTATTTCTGAAATATTGTACAATAAAGAAGACACGTTGTTCTATCGTGTATTGCTAATTTTTTCTAAGCCTAAACTGTCAGCTGTCGACTTTATTTTTATGGGGATATAAAAATCAATAAATACAATTTTTAATTTTACTTCAGTTTTTTACTCAAATTTTATAAATAATTCAAAGGAGAGGGTTTAAAGAAACAACCGTTAAGCATCAGTTAGAAACACACTAGTTTTTTTTTTTTTTTATCAAAATAATTGCAAAAAAATAGTAGAAAGCAGTTCTCTTCAACCAAAGTAGAGGCGTGAATACTTAGTAATAATATATTACTCATACGCACGGGCAAACACTTTGCGCTGCTGAGATAAAAATTCTAGGAATAATAATTTAAATTAGCTTTTAGAGCAAATTTCAAGTTTTAATAACAATGTTATATTTGTAGAGCCTCACAGCAGTCACCAAGCACCAAAGTCGAAATGCTCGCCAGCTCATTGCCATAACTGTATTCGAATTTAACGGAGCAAGTTGGGCACCTACAAAAAAGTAAGAAATGAAAATGTGTGGGAAAAACTAAAATTTAAAGCAACTTGTACATAGTATATACATATCAAATATATATATAGTAATTTTCTGTGAGGAGACCTGCTCCTACGTGGCTGCTGCTGTTGCTGACGTTACCTACAACAGCGACGTCAGTCACTCAGTGTGGCAGCACAAACCTTCTATGTGCATAAAAATAAAAAATGCGCATAAAAAGTAAATAAAGGAAAGTAATAAAAAGAAAAACTAAAATGTTGTAAGTACCTACACAGCAGGCGGCTATATATTATTTGCAGCACCGTTATACTTCAGCAGAATTTCGTTTGCTGAATTTTCTCTTCTTTATTGCTGCTGCGCCAGCATTGACGCCAGCTGCAGCAGCGTTGCTGGCTGAGCACTTCTGCTTCTTCTTTTTCTTCTGCGCTACCTTGCTATTTCGTGCTGCCTTCGTCATTGTCGCTGTCGTCGGCAGAGTAGCTTCGTTATCGTCGTTTTAGGTATTCTTAGGTAAATACAAATGCGCACGAGACTCCACCTATGTGTGCACACACACACACATACACTCACGTATATACACCTATATACGAGCGAGTACATGAGCAGGTGCGCCCCAGCCACCTTCGTTGGTTGTTGCCAATTCGTGAGCATTAGCGTGTGCAGCCAGCGGTGAGTTGAGCAGAGCTGCTTGGCAGCTTATAAGCGTGTGCGCGTGTGTGTGTGTGTGTGTGTGTGTGCTGTGCCTTGTCCCTCCCATTTACCTTTCGCAAGACTCATAAGCATTCGGTGCTTTTATTCGTCGCCACAACTACACGGTAACGAACGTTATGCTGCTCACCTTCCAACACGAGCTTGTTGCCGTGCTTGATGACGAGCGTGCCGTTGTTGTTGCAATTGTAGCATGCTGTGTGCGCATAAATGTGGCTGTGTGTGTGTACGTGAGATTTGCCAACATTTGTGGGTAGATTTTTTGATTTATTCCAGCCAATGGTTGCGTATTTACCAAAGAGGTGTGACAACGCTCGTCGCTCTGCCGCCGCTGCCATCGCTGCTGCTACCCAAGCGCGGCGCTTAGGTGTGCCGGTGCCACCTAAAAGGTGGTGGCTACCTAGGCAACCTTTAAGCGCAACAACAAGAGCCAAGCAAGGTGGCAAGCTGGCCGTCCAAAAATGCTGCCATTATGTACCGTTAAAGAGATAAAAAAAAGCATTTTAGTACATAATATCCGCTATAGCTACCCAGGCAAGCATATGGAAGCACATAACTGAGCAAAAACTTTTCTAATTAGCCACTGATTATGGCAAAAAGAGAGCGTAGTGCATTTGGCTTTGTTAGATTTTTACCCTTCTTCATCACTTCTGCAATTTTTTTTAGAGAAAGTGTGTTGCTTACAGCATGGCAGCCGCTACTATGCTTTCCCATCGCAGCCGGCTACATATTGCCGAAATTCTGGCAACACCAAATGGCATAATTCAAGTGTTGAACGGCCAGTTAAATGTTGCAAGTTGGATTCCGCGCCTTTCGCACTTCTCCCACTTTCGCCTCAGTTGATTGTCTCCTACATTTGAGCGGCGCTATCGATTCAGCCAGTTGGCTTTGTTGCGGCTGCTGCTTCTTCTTCCTTTCACAACTTCCACTATTTCCGTGCCACATAATCGTTAGGGAAAAGATCGCCTCCCGATTCCGCGCCTCCTCGCGGTTATTTGCTTGCCTTATTTCATTTATTTCTTCGTTCGTTCACTCGCTCGCTCGTGCACTCGTTAGTTGGCTGCGACCCACTTGCGCCACCACTCATCCCCCCGCCGGCGCGTCTCCACGGTGTGGCGTCGTGTCAGTGTCCTTTGTTGGCTGTGTTGCAGCGTTGCGAAAATTTCTTGCTTTGTTGCAAAAATCGATAAATTTTTATGGCAATTTAATATGACCTTCGTGGCTCGATTTTTTCTCTTTTCTATTTGCTTTTCCCTCGGCTTGTTTTTATTGTTGTTATTGCGATTGTTTTGCCCGTTTTGTTGCCTTCGCTTTGATTTGTTATTGTTTTTTGCTTTTGTTTTTGTTTTGTTGGCGCATGCAACGTATCACACTTGGCTGCTTGCGCTTTCGATGCCGCGCGGCTTTCATTCACACACACGCGCACACATTCACATATATGAGGTTCGCATTTCTGCTGACCTTTAGCTGATCTTCGCGCTATTTCCTGTGACTGTCTCTTTGCATTTTTTTTCGGATCCGCTTATATGCCGTTATTTACATTTCTTATACATACATATATGTTGTTGTACTATGTGTATAAATAACTGTCTTCCGCTGTGCAGCACCGTTTATTTCGCCATTTTTCGTTTACTTTTGCGAGTTCACTCCCATTTTCGTCTGCGCTTTAGTATTTTATTGCAAATTAAAAGCTTTATTCGCCTGTAATTTATTGATTTTCATAAGCAGCCATTTACATACAATCGCATGCGTTTGTGTGTGTGTGCATGTGAGTGGTGTGGTGGTTTTCTTGAAATCAACAAGTCTTCGTGCGCAAGTTTTATTTATGAATTATTCAATTCGCATTCGTCACAATAAAAGTTGTGAAGTGAAAAGTTCTTTCCGCCTTGGGGAAATTTATGACCAGCTGCATATGCAGCACTGGAAGTTGGTCAATAATATTTCAGATGGATGACTTCGAAAAAAAGCAGCAACTAAGTAAAGAAATCAATAAATTAAATTTTAAGTTTGTACATTTAAAATGAAGAAAGGAGAAACTCTAGATGATTGCCTGATCTGAGAATTTTACTTTAACTTATAACTAAGTTAGAAGTGAATATTTGTAATATATTCTTCGTAAAAGCATGCTTTTAATGGATAGATTTCAAATTTATTCAAATTATGCTATAATTTTCACCAATCAATAACATTTCTAGTAGGGATTTGACCAAGTTCTTCTTATTAGTAGCCAACTAAACTCTCGTACCTCGATTTTTTTATCATACTAGTTTTGCTAAAATAAATAACGTAAATTTTCATTTTTCTCCAAAAATATTTGTTTATTCATCAATTTCTATTTGGTCTCCTACAAAGTAGTCCCCTCAGATATAATACACTTTTGCAGCAGTTTTTCCAATCCTTGAGGTAGTTCTGATTTGCGCTCTTTGCTATGCACTTGAGCTCTCTCAGCGCTGGGCCGCCTTTGACGACATTCAACAATTCTTTAGCGATACTCATGCGACGGTTTGTTTAGTAAAAATTCAGATATTTCGAAACGACCTTCGCAGTCACACGCTTCATGCCCAAAATTTCCGTAAATTCGCACGGAATGAGGCAACTTCCTAATAGTGAATCGGCTCTCCACGGTGAGCGTCGCCATTTACATCTTCTTGACCTTATATTAGGTTGAAAAATATCTTCCTTCCGCTTTTTTGTCTTTTGAATTTCGCGGCTATCTATAAAGCGCTACAGAGCTCGTATCTGACAATACGATACATATTTGAAAGGTCTTGACATAACCTACAAAGCGACGATATGCATGATGAAAGACATAAAAATACAGTGCTTGAAAATCGTCGTTTGGCATCAGAGCATAGCAGACGATCTCAAAAACTCAACCATTTTGGTTAATGTTTTGGGTATGAAGAGGGTTCGTACTAATTATTTTCCTAAAACATGTATTTTTAGCCATATATGAAACGATAGTCATTGCTCAGCCAACATATTCGGCATATTTATGTGACTTTTTTGTAAGCTTAAAAATTCCGGATCGCATTAGTCCGGGTCGAGTTTGAGCATGTATGTATGTATATTCAAGAATGACTAGACTCTTGATTACTTCGAATTTTTTAAATACTACTCTGTCTGGAATCTACTATTCAAGTATCGGAAACTTTATTTTAATAAAAAGTGTAGAAAGATATCCAAATATTTAGAAGACTGTCGAATATATGTATGTATGTAAATAAAAATTTAAAAAATTGTCAAATAGCAATAAATATAGAATACATTTGTGTCAATTATTCCGGATATTTCACCCGCTCTCGAACTATGACAACGCAGAGTGAGAGAGGAGCGACATTGAGAAGTCGCACGATTGTAGCATCATAATGGTATTGCGCGACTTTGTGCTTTCAAATAAAAGAACAAAAATCAACAACAATTCAGTCATGGAAGTCTTCAACTCAGTGATATTTGTCAAGAAAATAGTGGTAGTGACACCGTGGCAGGCCTGACTACTGTCATAGAGCTGCGCACTTTTAAATAAACTTCAATTTTACTGAAAACAACCAATAGATTGATCCTCTGAAAAGGAAATTATCTCTGATAGTCCATAAACATTTCAATAAAAGCACGTATTTTCTTTCAAAAAATTATTGAAAAATCTCATACCGAGCAATCTTCAATGATCAAATGAGGCTTAAGTACAATGCGGTCATAACTTTGTCATTCAACTGTGAGGTACGACTTGTACAACTAATTGATACTATACAAAAGTTTCAATCTAAAATTCTTAGAACAATCACGGGTTCACCATGGTACATGTGTAATGAAAATATCCAAAAAGATTTTGGTATTCCTATGGTGAAGAAAGAAGTAGAAGGTAGTAGAATTAAATATACAAGGTCTGTCGCAAAAGAAACTGAACTTTTTAAATATAATTGTTTCTGGTGGCACCACCTATTGGTAGGAATATGAAATAAAAAGTTTGATCTTTTGATAGCAGCTTTTGGCTATCGGTCGTAAAATGCATTTTGAACAAAGAGCAATTATTAAATTTTGTTTCAAACTTGGGAAAACGTTTACTGAAACATTTCAAATGATGAAAAAATCAGTGCCTATCCCGTAGTAATGAGAATGAGTAGAAGGTCGAGAGGACCTCTGTGACGATCAGAAGTCACCGAAAAAAAGTCGTTTGAGAAGTCAACAATAAAAACAATGCTGATTTGTTTTTACGATTCCGAGGGTATTATATACCGAGAGTTCGTCCCACCTGGCCAAACGATTAATGCTGTGTTTCGACCACAATACCGTCAGGCAGGGTCCTGGCGCCTGTTGCACGATAATGCGTCGTGTCATCGGTCGACGCTTGTCACTGATTTTTTGACAAATAACTCCATATTAACCATTAATCACTGACCCTACTCACCTGATCTGGCACTCTGTGATTTTTATCTATTTGGAAAACTTCATTTGCTCATGAAAGGACACTGGTTTCAGGACATTCGCTATCCAAAAGGCGACGACCGATATCGATTCTCAAGAGCATTCCGAAAAATAACCTCAAACACATATTTGAAATGCTTATTGATCAGGCTAAACGCTGTATCGAAGCACAAAGAAACTACTTTCAATAAAAAAATATAATTTTTGAAAAATATAAATTTTTTATTGCGTTTTTTTTAACAGTCCTGTTTCTTTTGCGACAGACCTTGTATATCTAAACTCCGAGATCACCAAACCATTTGGCTAATGCTTTGGTACTTGCGATCTTAATAGAAAAGATATGCCTGAATACTAAAGAACAACGTATCACCAACAGCTCAATCACTTGCTTGAGATTGTCCGATCCGAAAAATAAAGAAATATTGAACTTCTATTGGAGAAAGCAAACTAAAGGCGTTACAGTCTAAAAAAGGTGATTGTTTTTGGAAATTTAATGAAAAATAAAACTACTTAAGCAATTGTTTCAATATTAAAAGCGTATATTTATACATATTTTAGCAGTACATAACATAATATTTGAAGAAAAAAAATGTAATATTTTCCGAGTTACACATGAGGGTTCTAATCATTCTCCACAGTTGTAGTAAACGAGACTTTAAACGCAGATAAACCAAAATAAAAATTCTTTCAATAAGATATTATCAAAACCTAACAGAATGACAACTTAAAAAAATTATTATTATTTACCCAATATTATATTTTTTTTTGGCCATCAATAGCGATTGGGTCATTTGACTCCGAGCACGAGTAATCAGTTCTCATCCTCGCTAACCAACGACGAGCAATGTAACGAATTTGTCGACGAGAAATCACTTCGGCAAACTCGAAAAATGCAATTTAGAACAAAACGGATTAAGAAATAAATTGATGATTGAGATGAGCGGCTACACTTTAGCCTACTATTGAAAATATATTTAAATGTTCATTTAAAAATTAAAAAAAATTTCAAAACTTTACACTAGTTTTATCACTTAAACCAACGCTAAAACAATTTTTAAGATAATAAATATGCCCACCTAAAAAAAGTGTAAGTAATCACATAGATCTTTCTGTCAAAAAATGTAGTGTCCACTTTAGCTACACTGTAACTAGAATGAAACACTTCCAGTAAACTCCACACCGGCGCCACTTCGTAGACACTCGTGTCGCACATCCCTTTAGGCTGGTTCGCACAAGAAAGGTCAGAAGAATTTTAAAGACTGCGGTAGCCCTACTGTTTACCTTGTAAAAATTTTGAGTGCTGCCACACGTGGTGCCACCGCCACCTCTACTAGTCGCATTTATGTTTTTCCGCACCGGTGATGCGTTGGTAAACTAACCGTTTCATATCCGACACACGAAGCCACTCGACCACTCAGCCACTCACGCACGCACGCACTTAGTGACGTTAGCGTGATTGCTCTGTCAGTTGTGGCACTACTGATTGCCCATTGTGAATATGTGACGCATCGTCTGACCGTCTCCGCCAGCGTAACTGTATATTTTCATTTTGTTTGCTCTTCGGCTCATAATGAAAATAAAAAGCTTTGAGCAAACACAAACACTCACACTGAAATACGCCGTGTTCTACGCAGTTCAGTTGACGTGGCTGGAAGTGGTGCACTTTGAGTGAAACTTAACCCGTATTCAAGATTAAATTTGGTGAACTTAGCGATTTTATTCGCGCAGTGAAAATTTTACAACAAGCCATTTTGAAGACCTTCTTGGGCGACACTATATAATACTAGTTTTTAGTGGACTGATTTCAAAGCTTATGCTTTCCTTTATTCAAAAAAAATCTTCGATGGCTTAAGCGGATCTCTTTGAAATCTGGGCTAAACCTTGTTTTCTAGTCACCATCGAGAAAATATGTTTGTTTCCCTAAACCTGAGCCTTCCGAAACGGGAATGCCTCATATGTGAGCTCAAAAACAGTTTGTATTCCCGACTGGGTTAACCTTCCTTAAGTACTTTATTTATATTTCACTTGTGTCTGTTTGTATCTGTGTGATTATAACTTGAAGCAGGGCGGTAAATCCCTGTATTTCTGCGAAAACGCTTTCATTCTCACTCAAGTCCAATTGGCGATTTTGCCCCTTCATAGCGCTTCTTCGTCGCATTGCGCTCTGCTTGGCATTTGCGCTTTTTCTTTCGTTCGAGGCCATTCAACGTTTTGTTTGTCCAGACGACCCCAAGTTTTTGTCATCCTCGCTGACCAACGTCGACCAGTGCAACGAACAGTTGCGCACAATACAGATTCGGTCGCTGCTCGGTCGTCATCGTCGCCGGCTAACTTCAACTCGCACAGAAAAACTTAGTGCCTTGTTGTTGTACGCAGTATTGTCCATGCACAATTATGTTGCCACTAGTCGGCTGTGTTGTTGTTGTTGGCCTGTGTGGTGACGGCTGCCAAAGTGGGTTTCATCAGCTGCTGCAGCGTCGCGCCTCGGGAGTGTTGTTGGTCAGTAGTTGTTCCACTTCGCTTGCCTTGCCCCTTGCCACCGCGTGCTGCATGTACGCAACGCACTGCCAGCAAAGTCAAAGGTCATTCGAGTTGTTGGCTGCCGCGTGCGCCATACGGTTGCGGTTGTCGTGCGGTTTGCACCGCTGCTGGCGATTATGTTTTTCCAAATGGTTCGTCTCTTTAAATAAGTGGCATTCGCTTTTATTTATCTTTAAGATTTTCGTTATATCCTCTATCCTTTGAGTTGTTCTTTGTTGGCATGTGAAATATTATAACAATGCGTCAGTCTACCGTTAGCACTGCGGTGCACTCAGCGTTTTGTCACTGTCCAAGTCCACGTCCACATCCATGTCCACTGGGGCGTGTGAGTGTCAAGCAGTGGAGAGCTTGTAAGCGAGTAAGTGGGCAGTAAGGAAGTTAGGACGGGTATACCGAGGTTAGTGGAGGAAACTTTTTTGTAGAGATATTGAACTTTTCAGTTTCATATTTTTTTAAACAGCTTTTTGCTGTAAGTGGCAAGCAGCATAATTCTCAGTTTGAAGAAAATGTGAAACTTTAGTGGTTTTTCATTTTGAGAGCAACTGAAAATTTTAGCAATTTAGCGGGATATAAGAAGTCTATAAATATGAAGGTGTTATATTAATCTTTTTTGGGAGACGAGAATCAAGTTGTAAATTCCCACTATGTAAATTCGTATTTATGTTTTATGGAAAATTGAGTGTTCTTCTTGGGTTGTTTAAGGAAGTCTTTGACTGGATTTATTTTTAGGTAAAAACAAGAAAAAACTTTAACATCCGTTGCACCGAAGCTATTGTGCTTTTCACAAATACGAAACATTCCTTACAAGAGCTTGATTCCAGTGCTATCTATATGCTATAGTGATCCAATCTGAACAATTTCTTCGGAAATTGCAGAACTGTCTTTGATATGAATCCAAGCCAAATTTCGTAAATATACTTCGTCAAATTAAAAAGGTTTTCATGCAAGCACTTGACTCTGATAGTTCAAGCTAAAGGGTTCTTCAATAAGAGCGATACAAAGTTTTTTTTTCTTAATGGAACAAAACCGGTTGGAGATATAAATGAATTTTTTTGTTCCTGCGAAAGTATATTCGATACCATTATGTATGAAACACGATTTAATTTGCATGGCCAACACGAGCACAATTGTAGAAGTCCAAATAAAGAACCCATATTCGACGATTTTCAAGCATAGTTTGGCCGATACTACTTCAATTGCACGTTCGATATTCATACGAAGTAATCAATCGTCGCTGGCTTGTTGGCATGGACGATAGACGATAGACACGCCGTCAGATCGCACGACTCAGGAGGCCAATTGTTTGGGCTATCTAGTGAGATAACGCGTTCACCAAACTTGGGTTTCAATAAATCGATTGGGACGTTAATTGTGTGGCTTGCGGCGACATCCTGTTGGAAGCACATATTGTCCAAGTCCATATCATCCAATTCGGACCAATCGGTTATCATTTAGCGGTAGCTATTCCCATTCACGGAAGAAGAACGACCCAATGACGTCGCCGGCTCATAAACCCCCCCAAAGCGTAATTTTTTCGGAATTCGACTCATTGTTGGATTGTATATCTTTTCATGATGAATTGGCAAGCCATACTGAAGAGAAATGTCAAAAGAGAGGAAAAAAATATGGCTTCGTCTGCTGTCCTTTATTGATCTACCTTTGGACCCGTTGGGAGCCATATTTTACAACGGTTCCGACAAATGGGTTGAGTTTAGGGGAGACTAGTTCGTGAATATGCAAATATATGGAACTGACGGACATTGCTAAATCGACTCAGTTCGACACGCGGACCATTTGAATACTTTATAGGGTCCTTGTCGTTTCATGTTGTGTATTACAAACGTAGTGGCCAGTATATCCAGTTCAGCGTATAAAAAATACGATGGTTCCAAAATTTTGTGCAAATGGGTAATACAATTACATCTTGTGTTCTAGCACTGAATCAGCCGTTGATCGACTATGCAACTGCGAAATCCTTCTGTCCTGAACTGCTTGCCCTTAATAAAGTTCATATTGCCACAACCTTAGAAGTTCTTACTAGACATTGTTCAATAAGCATTCATGCTCTAGGGATAAAATCATTCGAATGCATATTGTCTAAATTGTCAGAAAAAGGTTAGCTGGAAACATCCAAACCCCTCCTCCTCTTATAACCATTTCTTGCAAAACTGTGGCTGAATCATTGCGGTTGTCTTACTTTCGGCTAAGGAAGAGCATAGCCTAAACTGACATTATGTGCCTGAAAAATTTTGTTAACGGATCAAAGCATTTCATCGATTTATTTCAGTTATTTATAAATTTTAGGACTTTTCAGTATCACAACTGACTGGAGCTAACGAAATAAGGTTCCGATTAGGGTCGATTTCACCTTATCTAAAAGATTACACGGTTTGGTTGTGCGTCAATCGCTTCCTCATAAAACGCCTAAAAAATACTTTTATGTTTAAGCTGATTTTCTTGAACGCCTTTTCAAAGCAACGATTGAAGACCTTATGTACATTCAAAATAACGGCATACTTGTTGCCCCTTATTTAAATTAATGCTATTGTTTTTTTTCTACAGAAAATTATTTACAAATTCTTGCCCTTGACGGAATCATTTTCGGAATCGAATGGAGTTTGGGAATTGAACTTGGTATTGTTCTAACTATTTTTGCTCGAAATATGCCACATTTGTTATAGAAAGAAAGTTATATAAAAAAAGAATTCTTACTTTTCAAAGATTGGTCTTCATTATGATAGTCTTGGTGTGTGAAAAAGCGGACTGATCCTTAGAATTTAACAGATGAAAGTGAAAGGTGTCTATATTTTATTCCTTCACCTAGCAATTGTGTCAGTGGTTTCGTCTGTCATATGAAACAGTTAGTTAAAGCGGATAGTTCTGAATAACTATGCTCAAAGCATTATGAAAACATTCGTTTAAGGGGATATTCTAGTCCAAAAATTTAAAAACATTGAATTTTTTTTTATTTTCAAAGTTTAACTATTCAAGAATACGTGTACAAGAGGATTTTTCAAAATTCAACTTATTTTTGGAGATATAGGCATTTTTCTGTCTCGGCATCCGAACTGGTTCGGCCGGAACGCGAAACTTTAAACGCGTTTTTTCAAAACTGACTTTTCAGGAACGATGCCCACGAATTCTCAATGTCTACTGGACCGATTTACTTGAAATTTTTATAGAGTCTTCTTTATAGGCTTGCCTATGGTTAGAACTAACCCCATCCCAACATTTTTATTCTTATTATTTCTAAAAAATTCGAAATAGTCAGAAAAAGGTGATAAACAAAAATTTTTTTTCAGGCAGTCGCCATTTTGTGACAAAAAAAAAATGGTTTCCACTTTTCCGTAGTTCCGACCATTAATAATTTTTTTTTTTTTGGTTTCGATAACTAGGTTGAAATCATGGGCATGGTCACGTGGAAATTTTTAGAGAGCCCCCACTTCGTCAGCTCATAATTTTTTAAATTTTTTACTTTTTTTAGTTTTTAATTTTTTTCTGTACTCTTCAAAAATTAGTAAAAAACTAATGAAAAAATGGATGGTAAAAATATTAGTTGCATTTTTTTTACGACACTTAAACATTACCTGAAACTCATGCTTCTAGACTTTGTAGAATACCCCCTTAAAGAACTAAGTTGTATATAGAATACGATTTTTCGGCCGTTGTGTGTGCGTATATCGATAAGTACCTGCCCTCCACCAAGTGCTTTGCAAAGTTTGTAGCAAATTCTATTCGACTTCATTCTCCCCAAAATGTCTCGAAGAATTAGTATTTTCCACATCGCCACATTCATCTACATTATCCGGGCGACAGCTGCTCAGAAAGCACCCCTGCCAGCGTGCCTCATATATTCGGCTTAATTTAGGTGCAACGCATGATGTAACGGTCTCAGCTCTTAACCCGTTTGCCTATTCAATTAAACGTAAAATTCATTTAAATTTCATTGAGTAAACGTTGGCCGCTTGCCCTCACAACTGGGCCAACTTCAGTGTGCAACAACAACAATAAACTACAACAAACAATCGCACGTATGTTTTTGTACTGTTTGAATGTGGCATGATGGCTTTGCCTACCAGCACGAGAAGTTTGTTGGCACTAAATGTGCAGATTATAAGTTAGGACCTGGAGCTGAAGCCCTGGCCGTAGCTGAGCTGGACATGACAGATTCTGCCTGGCTGAATCAATGCCAATGGCAGGCTAATGTCACACTTGTGCGTGGCCCCAGCTCCCCGCCCCCGTTCACCGGCGCTGTGTTGCATGTACAATCAGGCACATGTGTGTGTGTGTGTATGTGTATGCGAAGGTGGCAGGGGTGTATCAGTTGGTGTTTTGTGAACTTTGTAGGTGTAAAAGGTACACTGTTTTGTAGTTTTAACCTTGCAAAAGTCGCACAGCAACAACAACAACGAGACAACGAACACAAAATATTGTCGCAGATAAGCGGCAAGTGAAGTGTGTAGCGGAATGAGCATCAAATGTGTGTGTCATGTAGAATGCTGATTTCTTGTTATTGTTGTTGTTTATTATTATTTGCGTTACTGTTACTTTGGCTGCCATTCTGGTTGTTCAGTTGATGTTTGTGTCTTTGCTAGATTTCGCACTTGACTGGCTTTGATGCAGCGACGGCAACAACAAAAGCAACAACAGCACAGAAACAACAAACAGTACAGGCATCGACCTGTGCTCGGTTGAGGACACGCCGACCGGGGCGGAGGTGGGTCGAGCGTCACGACAAGGCAATGGCTGTAAAGGTTAGCATTTTGTTGGACTTTAGTTTGATTTACAGGATGTCGACCGTGTAAGCTGTCGGTAACATTTGGATCAAATTGCGCAAAATGCGTATAATTGTTGTTGTTATCGAGTGCGTCGAATTGAGGTGGAGTGGAAAACTACGATAGCGCCACAAACTTACAAACACCCCTACCTTTGTGCATGCAGAAGTGTGATGCTCTGAAATTTTGTCGAGCTGAGTGAAGGCGAGTGTACTTATTCAGCTTTAAAGCGTTAATTAAAATATAAAAAAATGACTTAAAAGAAACCAGTTATTATTGAGTTTTGAAAACTTATTCAAATTTTCGAAAACCTCATAAATCTTTTTTCGAAGTTGGCGAAGTGAAGGCCGGTTTTTTTTTAATGTTAACGCAAGGAATCGAAGTCGATGGGTTAATATAGCTTAAAGCAAATTATTGAGATTGTATTCTATTTTCCAAATTTATTTATTACATTTATAGAGTCTGAAAATAATTTTCGAGAGATCATTTCGGTAGATATTGGGTTATAAGAGATCAGGATGACTAAACGAGTTGAATTCAGAGTGAATGGCTGTCGGTCCCTCCGTCCGTCTGTGCAAGCGACCGTCGTTCGAGCATTTCGACTGGTAACTGGCAAATGACACGCGTCACATTTTGAGATGATTCCACCGGTTCCTCACGAACCACACCAAACCGTTCTTTTTTTTTAAATGAAATGGCAGCTCTTCGTCCCAAATGCGGTAATTTTGCTTGTTGTCATCGCTGAACAAAATTTGGCTGACCGAATCGGACCTTCTTGTAACGAAGCCTAAATTCGCTCATCCCTTGGGCGCGCCTACCGACAGCATAAAAACGTATGAAATCGAAAAGATATCCTCTATCAATAATTACATGTGACACTCGAAATTGTATGAGAAGGCTTAATATGAGCTGGAGTAAAATCAGAATGATGGGTTTGGCTCCGCCCACTTTTAGGTGAAATCACATATCACGGGATCCTTTTGACCGATTAAATAAATTTGGTATGCGACGTGGTTCACAAATTCCTATGTAACAGTGCGACCATGGGCGAAATAGGATTGAACTCACGCCAACTTCTCGTATAACATAATTTTAAGTTCCATTTGATTCTTTTCCATTGAAGTTGGCAATTTATGATCAAATTTTTCCAAATCCAGCAAAAACAGGGTACCGAATATTTGGACCTCGGTATCTATAGTAGAACAATATTGACAAGAAAATATAGGTAAAAGTGTGGGATATGTAATTATAATTCGATGTGTGAAGTAAATGCACAGGGTAATCCCACCAAAATCTTTGCACAGAGCAATACTGTCCCCATGTTCGAATAGTAATTGCCCGCCTGAAGAACAACAAAGCGGAAGGGGCCGATGGATTGCCGGCCGAGCTATTCAAACACGGCGGCGAAGAGCTGATAAGGAGCATGCATCAGCTTCTTTGTAAAATATGGTCGGACGAAAGTATGCCCAACGATTGGAATTTAAGAATGCTATACCCAATCCATAAAAAAGGAGACCCCACAATCTGCGCCAACTACCGTGGGATTAGCCTCCTCAACATCGCATATAAGGTTCTGTCGAGCGTATTGTGTGAAAGATTAAAGCCCCCGTCAACAAACTGATTGGACCTTATCAGCGTGGCTTTAGACCTGGTAAATCATCAACCGACCAGATATTCACCATGCGCCAAATCTTGGAAAAGACCCGTGAAAGGAGAATCGACACACACCACCTCTTCGTCGATTTCAAAGCTGCTTTCGACAGCACGAAAAGGAGCTGCCTTTATGCCGCGATGTCTGAATTTGGTATCTACGTAAAACTAATACGGCGGTGTAAACTGACGTTGAGCAGCACCAGAAGCTCTGTCAGGATCGGGAAGGACCTCCCCGAGCCGTTCGATACCAAACGAGGTTTCAGACAAGGCGACTCCCTATCGTGTGACTTCTTCAATCTGCTGCTGGAGAAAATTATTCGAGCTGCAGAATTCAATCGAGCAGGTACAATCTTTTATAAGAGTGTACAGCTGCTGGCGTATGCCGAGGATACAAGGAAGCAACGCAAATGGGTCTGGCAGTGAACGAGGGCAAGACGAAATATCTCCTGTCATCAAACAAACAGTCGTCGCATTCGCGACTTGGCTCTCACGTCACTGTTGACAGTCATAACTTTGAAGTTGTAGATAATTTCGTCTATTTAGGAAGCAGCGTAAACACCACCAAAAATGTCAGCCTGCAAATCCAACGCAGGATTACTCTTGCCAACAGGTGCTACTGCGGACTGAGTAGGCAATTGAAATGTAAAGTCCTCTCTCGACGAACAAAAGCCAAACTCTATAAGTCGCTCATAATTCCCGTCCTGCTACATGGTGCAGAGGCTTGGACGATGTCAACAACGGATGAGTCGACGTTGCGAGTTTTCGAGAGAAAGGTTCTGCGAAAGATTTATGGTCCTTTGCGCGTTGGCCACGGCGAATATCGCATTCGATGGAACGATGAGCTGTACGAGATATACGACGACATTGACATAGTTCAGCGAATTAAAAGACAGCGGCTACGCTGGCTAGGTCATGTTGTCCGGATGGATGAAAACACTCCAGCTCTGAAAGTATTCGACGCAGTACCCGCCGGGGGAAGCAGAGGAAGAGAAAGACCTCCACTCCGTTGGAAAGACCAGGTGGAGAAAGACCTGGCTACGCTTGGAATATCCAATTGGCGCCACGTAGCGAAGAGAAGAAACGACTGGCGCGCTGTTGTTGACTCGGCTGTAATCGCGTAAGCGGTGTTTACGCCACTAAAGAAAGAAGGATCCCAAGGAAATATTTGCTTGAAGGAAATTCTACCAAAATCTTTGCACAGAGCAATACGGTTTCCAGTCCTCAAATCAAATCGAGATAGTTTGGCTCCGAGTGCCCTCAAATACCAAGTCCAAGTCCAGAAAAAAATAGAGATACCTTGGTTCACCTTAATACCAAGATATCATTACTTTTTTCTGGAGAATACTTGATATTTGAATTATCACTAAAAATTCAAAATTTTCCATAAACTGTTATTTCAGCTTTAATAAATGCGAAATACTTAAATAACACACATTCAAATTTATCATAAACAGTTCAGCAAATTAATACACACGAGTATATATGTATGTATAAAGTAGTGTATGTATGTATTGCTGTGTGTGTGCATGTGGCATTAAGCGATTTAATCAACAACTACCACATAAAATTCAGTAATAATTGGCAACGCTGATTGGCTGGTTAGCCGATTCGTTGAATGCCTGCATGCCACTGTTAATGCGATTGTTGTTGATGTTGTTGACGCTGGCGCTGACGGTGGTAATCGCCCAGCAGCCGAAAGTGGTTTTTGTGGTTTTTCAAGCGTTCAAGCGCAAAACTGTTGCATGCGGATTGATATGGAAATTGCCTGCAACACCAACACACACGCTTTTCACCTACATGTGCCTGTGCATATGTGTGCACTTGTGTGCGCGAGTGGCAAAAAACTAAAATTGGCAACGGCAATAAATATTTTCGCACTTTATAGGCATTATGTATTTAATATTGTCCTTCATTCTTGCATTTTATTCCATTTTATCAGCTTAAATGTTAATACCGTTTAAAAGTGTAGCTTATGATTGCGCGCAGTTGGTTTTTTAACGCTCTTTAAACAAGGCATTTATTGCAGTTTAATTGATGGAGTGCAACTCAAGTTCATTTAGACAATTGCTGTGGAGGCTTTGCATTACTTTTCTTTTGCTCATATTTTGGTGTATATAAGGCATGTAGGTTTGCAGAATGCGATAATTACAAAACTGTGCGCAATTTTTTATTTTAGGTTAATAATAATTGAATTTAATAAACTATTAATGAAGAGTAAATTTCAGGGGAATCCGAATTTTTTATACTCTTACAATTAGCAAAGCTGTAAGGCGGGGATATAATTTATGGGGTTAGGGATGGTTAGAATTCTCAAAAAACTATTTTTTTGTTTACATTTTCGTTAAGTGTAATATCTTAAAAATATTCCCTCAAAATTTTACGTTGATCCGATAATTAGTTTTTGAGTTATTCAATAAATAACAAAGAGAGCTCAGGCACTTCAAAGCAAAAAGGCAAACTTTAAACGAGTTTTTCTCAAAACTCTGTTTTTTAAACTAGTGACAACTGTAACTCGAAAACCGCTGAGTAGATTTTAATGAAATTTTTACAGCTTTTAGAATACATAATAAACTCGGGCCTGATCGAAGGATGTTTTTTTTTAATTTCGATTTTTTAAGACTAATTAACTGTTGATTTTGTCCTAAAAATCTAAAAAAAAATTTCCTTAGGCCGCCATTTTGTTAATTTTTGAAAAAAAAAAATAAAATCCTTCGATCAGGCCCAGTTACCTATTTATAAAACAATTTTTTTTTGCCCGATTGATTTTGGTTGACTCTCCAAGGAATTATGGTTGTCACCGCAAGTACCTTAAACAGCTGTGACTTTGAAAATTAATTTGTTTTTTGTTTTTTTAAAATTTCCGTGACTTCAAGTCAACACATTCTATAATAATGCCATATTACTACTTTTGTTAAATAACATGAATTAATAGCAAAAAAAAAAAAATACTGAAAATTCTAATTTTTTCGCGTCTCTGACTACCCCTAACCTCTTAAGGCGCAACACGTTAAGCGGAGGATGGCAATCTAAGCAATTATATAAATATGTAAGTATGTATATATTGGATAGTCGACTTATTGTTTGTTATATTTATAATGAACTTAATGAACCAAATATGTACGAGTACCATTTTGGTCTACCACTTTGTGCCATTTTTCCGCTAGAGACATTATTCCATCAGTGAAAACTTTTTTGTGCGAAGTAATTTTCACCGGCTTCTCTTGAAGCGAGCTTTATTCCCTGAAGTAGGTCCTACATTGAGCGAAACAAATGATACTCCGATGAAGCAAGGTCGGGTTTATATGGTAAATTCATCAAAATTTCTTAGACAAGCTTTCCCAGTTTTTGAGGAGTCATCAAAGATGTGTGTGGTCTAGCGTTGTCCTGATGGAAGACGAACCACTGATAATAAGTTCTGGCCTTTTTTTGTATTGCTAGCTTAAATCTCATGAGTTGTTGACAGAAAAATGTAGAATCAATCTGTTTGAATTATATCAAACTGTTTGATTTGTAAGATCAAACTAACTCAACAAAGATTTTAGATAATCCTTACCACTGGTGGGGGGAATTAAACAACGTCTTTAGTCGAGCTGAGAATATTTCATTCTAGTTTTATTTAGTAATTTGGAAACCTTATATACCATTTCTCAAAATATCCCAAATAACCAAATACATGTGTATGTGTGTATGTTCATATGTATGTAGCATATTGTTTATGCTACATGGTATGGTATTGCTTTCAAGTGCACATGTTGTGTGACCTTGGGTTGTTTTAATGTGAGTACATTTACAAGCAGTTGCTAAAATGTATTCTAAGAACCCATGGGTTATCATATGTAAACATCTTATCCTTAGTAATATTTGCGTTATTGCTTGTTGAATGCTATTGTTTTGCATGACAATGCACCTCAAGCATGTTTATGTATATGTGTGTATGTTCAATATATTTGAACATAAATATCCAATATTAGTGGACTGTATCAATAGTAAGATTATTTCTTATCTTATTTAACATAATATATAAAAGGTTTAAATATAATATTGTTGTTCGTGCTTTGGCAGCAACGAACATGTTCAATTTTGAACACAATCGTTCTCCAGGCTGGAGCCGCTCATAGTGGATGATTCCTTTCCAATCCTACCAAACATTCAGCATAACTTTTCGAGGTGTCAATCCTAACTTTGCGACCATTTGTTGAGTTTCACCACGCTTGGACTATGATCTTTTTCGCACACTCCTGTCGTATTTGATTCACTTTTCGGTTCCTGTTACCATTCGTTTCAGAAATGGTTCGATTTAATTTCATTTCAATAAAGAATCTAAATTCGATCCATAAAATTTTTCACAGACAATTCATGTGGTCCCCAAACGTCGAGTTTCTTTAAGTAGCCGACCTGTTTTAAATGGTTCAAAGCCGTTTGATGATGAATGTCAAGTTCCTTAGCAATGTCATGGCTGGTTTTGTGATGATCCTGGTCAATCTTTTTCATAATTTCATCGACTTTTTCAACGATAGGTCGACCAGGGCGAGGTGCATCTTTCACATTGAAATTTTCAGACCGGAAGCGAGCGAACTATTGTTGTGCTACACGATCTGATACAGCATTGTCTCCGTAAACTTTACAATTTATTTGTGGCTTGGGTGGCATTGTTCCCTTTTTATACAAAAAGTTCAAAAGTATGGTGAATTTCTTTAGTATTTTCACTCATTTCTGAGCATAATTTTCCGAAACTTAAATTTTTTGTTTAATGAAGCTTAAAATCTCACCTTTCCAACACTCTATGGTATGACACAATGTGATTGTTAGTACTGGAGATATGCGACCAAAAAAAAACTTTTTCGTCCATTTTATTATCTTACA